>JAMZAV010014109.1:0-14669 GCA_024449915.1 Sweltsa coloradensis
CTAGGTTTTTTGTGGCAGGTTTAGGAAAGTCCTTTTACGTAGAAATTGATAATTTTTATTTTTTCGGTAGGTATTGGTCATCTTAGTAGGAAACCCACCAAACCATGATACTTGCAAACAAACCAAATTAAATATATTTTAGGGCGTCAAACCCACCATTAGACCTTCCGTTTGCGTAGGGGGGAGGATTGTGTAGGCCCCATTACCCCCCAAAAATTTATGATTATTTTTTATTTTTACAGGGGAACTTGGTCCCCCCTGGTGGGTAAACCCACCAAAAACGTGATGGCTAACAAGGGAAATCAAAAGTCAATATAAAAAAGTATTTAAAACCCCCCTCAGACCTTCCCCCCCGGGGGGGGGGGGGGGGGGGTATACCTACAGTTGGTCAAAGTTTTAAAAGGTTTACATTAAAAAAATCTGTTTGTCCTTTTTAAAAACTTTTTTCTAGGTTATGTGACCAATAAATGTAAAAAACATTTTTTTACCTAAAATTATACTCAGCAGCTCATATACGAGTAGAAACCGAAATTCAATCAAACCCGTTTAAAAATGACAAATGATTTTTTGGCCCCCATCTTAAATTTTGGAGTTTTTGATTAAAAATTTAAATTTTGAACCTCAAATTTATATTTCCAGTATAGTTGAAAATACGCGGTAAAGTGAAAATGAATAACATAGGACCATAATTTTTAAAAATTAGACCATTTGGGGACGCCATTTTTGATTTTGAGGTTCCTGGCTAAATTTTCGTTTGGGCTCCTTTTCCCTTAAACACAGTGGGGTATGTCCGATCATCATCCCAAATTTCATGCTTATCCCAAAAATTTAAAGTTTTCCCCGGGTAGCCCCCTGACAAAAACGGTTCGGGTTTAGACCCAAAAGTCATCCGCAAATTAAACAAACGAAGATACCCGAGAACTTGAGATTACCATGGGGGTTTTCCTAAAAGGGGTCTATTTTAGGGCCGTTATTATATTAAGAATATTAATGACATTCAAAAAAAGTTTAACGATTTGGGAATAGTTTTTTTGTATGCAGAGAACTACTGTTGTAGTGATAGCGAAATGTAAACTTTTTTATAAAAAAAGGGAAGCTTCGCAAACGTTTTTTAGGGCTTTAAGGGTGGTTTATGATTGACGTCAACGGGGGGAGAGTGAATAAACGGAAGTGGTGGGAAAGGGAAAAAAGGAGGCGTTACGATTGACGGAATCGGGCCCAATTCTTTAGTAAAATAAAAAAAATAAATAAAAAAGTCAAAAGAAACCCTAGTGCCAGATACTAAAAAGACGTTTTAGGGGTTTTATGTTGTTTTGTTGTTTTGTTCTGTTCTAGGCGAGTACAAAAAATATGCGTATGCCGACATCACATCGCGAAACGGAACGGGAAGTAGACGCCAAAGTTGGACTTGACGAACTTGGTGTCCCTTCTCCATTCCCGTTCCATTCCCCTCAAACATAAACGCAAGTGTGAATCTAGTGTTATCTTTTGCGTTTACGTCTCCATTACGTCTCCCCACGTTGGCGTCAATGTAAAAAGGCCTTTTTTGGGGACTAATTTTTTAAATACGAAAAAAAACGTTTAAAAATTTGATTTTTACAAAAAATAATTTTTTGATTAAGCGCAAAAATTGCACAATATAAAGTTTATAAAAAAATTTAAAGGGTTTTGTGAAAAAATATTACAACGAAAAAAAGCAGTGGGGATTTTTAAGTGGAAGGAAATTTAAAAAATCGAAAAAAATCGTAAAAAAATTTCGATTATCATGAGAAAATTTTTTTTTGATTTCGCTCAAAAAAAGTGGCAGTTCTAAATTCAGAGATTTTGAAGGCCTCCACAAAATTTATCACAATTGGTATCGGTTAAGCCGGAATCGTGGTAACACCAAAAAAACAAAAAAAAAAAAATTCCTGATTTTTTTCTCCAGTGTAGGCAAAGGAATCTTTTCTTTGCTCATCCAACAAAGAGGTTCCCACAAAACTTGTGACATATTTTGCATTAATTTTGTGTTGTTAATACAGAAAAGACAAACTTTTGTGTATTTTCGGCAAGAAAGTTGGAGAGTGTGACATTCAGCATGTAAATAATGAGTCAGTAATTTTTTATTTAATTTAATTTTTCCTGCAGGGCAGGGAAAGGGAAGCATGGGATAAGTGTGGCCCTCTGTAGCCGGGCACAGTGATTAGAGAGTTACAAATTTAACATTACATGAAAGACAACAAGAGAACATGACATTTATAGAGGTAGACGAATTAAAAGGCAAAAGGCGGATAAGGGTACTTAAAGCGGGGTAGAGGCCTGAAGGATTGAGGACGCGAAACAAGGTCGTGATGCAAATTCCTGCCGCTTGCGTGAAGACGTTGCACGTAAGGCCCTGCGAGGGTGTCGAGTCGAGAACTGATACCACCGACGCCGGTTTGCGTATACACGTCTTCATTCCCGCGTCATCGGAGGAAGTCGCGCGATGCGGCAAAGAATCCTTCGCTCCAGCGAGAAGTATTGCTGGAGACATCCTCCAAAGACGGGTGTCAGCGCCGGGGCCGCATATTTCAAAGAGGGGGTGGATGAAAGTTTTTTAAGGAGCCGGAGAGTACAGAAGCTGCATCCAGAAAGTCGCCCACGAAGCATCACGAGTAAATTTAGTCTCGCCCGCGCACGGTTGATGACGTCACGGCAATGAGCACCCCAGTTCAGAATGTCTGTAAAGGTTACTCCAAGGTACAAGGCAGACAGACTAGGGTACACCATAGCGCCCCAAAGTGAGATCCCCAATGTGAGATGGACTGACGGAGTGGTCGTTGAGACAATTTTCTGAGTTTTGTGTCGGTGGTGAAAAAGGATAAGCTGTGTCTTTAAGGCTGGAAAGTCCCCATAGCGCTCTGTATGTGCAGAGGTCTACTAAAATTTTTTTAAAGCACTTTCCTGTCGTCTAAATTCTTCCAAATTATGCAGTGCAACAGATGAAGGATCAAAATTTGTCATACTATCTTTACAATTAGCATACATTTTTTTGATTTTAATGGGACCCATTAATCTACAAGAAAAACAAAAGAAATGAACGGCTCATGAGATAAAAATTTGGTTTTTTCACACAATATTTTAAATACTTTTTCCAGTTCTACCACGAAGTATCAATATTCTCATTAATACGGAAGACTCATAAATCAATATAAACAGTTTTCGCCCGTTTTACTAATGTACGTCTGTGAGCTCCCGCTCTGGGTTTTGTGACAATATTAGGAACTCTGTGAACGTTCCTTCCAGACAGACAAAAAGAGCAGCCGATGAAAGGATAGCCAAGCAGAGCTCTTGACCCTTCTGCGGGTTGCAGTTACAGGTAGAAAAAAAGCAATGTATCTCGTCTTATGAATGGCATGAGACAAGATTGACTGTATAAATTAGTTTTCAACTATCATGTCCAAACAGCTTTTTCTACTCTGAACAAATTGAGAAGAGTTCTGGATTTAAAATATGCCATTTTAAAAGACTGAATTGAAGTCCTCTTCGACTATATAATTTATAATTATAACTTATTTTTAAGCACATACATATAGTTCGTCTATTTTGGCTATAGCGATTTCGGAAGGGCTTTTGACTGCTATGACGCATTGTTATAACACCGCCTACAAGTGTTTACACTTGACAAGATGTCACCTAGATTTATGGTAGCGCTGATCCCAGCAGGCTGATGGTTTTGTACCAGACTTACAGCCTTTTCCAATCTATTGTGATCAAAATAATTTATTCATCGCACATTTTTTTGTAGAATTTCAATTAATTAATAACGTGGTTCAAATGTGTAGCCTGAGTTAAAAAATGCGTTTTTTTGCCGATTGTCTACGATCAAAACTGACCAATTTATAGACAATTGGTGTTATTGTAAGCTATAACACACATAACAAAAACTTGTAGAAATACAGCCAAACCTTACACACTCAAAAGGAATGAGATCTAAAAAAGGGCCAAGCTCATCTACCCTTCCACATAAACGTACAGTGTCCCATAACAGCATCCTCGAAAAGCTTGACAAAATAGAATTTGCGATTATTAATTTAACGTAATAGTTTATCCAAGTTCTTTTTTTCTAATTAATTTAAACGTAATAACATGCAAATTCTATTTGCCAAGCTTTTCGAGGATGCTGTTATGGGACACTGTACGTTTATGTGGAAGGTAGATGAGCTTGGCCCTTTTTTTAGATCTCATTCCTTTTGAGTGTGTAAGGTTGGCTGTATTTCTACAAGTTTTGTTATGTGTGTGATCTCATTACTTTTTCAAGTTCCATTACAAAATTATTTGCTAAAATATAATTTTTTATCAAAGTTGATTTAATTCATGGTATTAGCAGTAACAATATAGGATGTAAAATATCTAGACCCGGATTCATGTACATCCTGGGTATAGGTGGTATAACCATGGTATAACGACGGTATAAGGACTGGACCCCATTCTTGAGTTCGTGGGAGATGAGTTGAAAACGCAATTTGAAAACGAAGTCGTTTTCGTTTTCGAAGGAATTGGTATTCTGAACGGTATCGTGGAAAAAACGTCATGGGTGTGAGTTGAAAGCATGATATTAATTAAACCCCTATAGTAGGCTAGATTAGCAGTCTCCTATACCTCCGCACAGGCGCGAGCGTGGCAAATTGAAGACTCAACCGGCCCATTTCAAGATGGCGATTTGGTGTTTTAATTTATGCTTTTTTAATGCAATAAAGTATTTACTGGATTGTTTGATATGGTTTTAGCTTGTGCAGCATGGTATTAAACAAAAGAAACACATACGAAGTGATTGCATAAGGGAATTTAGTAATAATTTGGTGTTTAAAGGCTAGTATGCTTACCTGTCAACCTGGCGGCAATCTTGAGAACTATTTGACCACAAATCGCTCCCATTTGATTAACATGTAAACTGTCATTTTAAGATGGCTTCTAATTGTACCGGAAGTGGGACCACCGACTGCTGGTCTAGCCAATTATATAGGATGTCTATGGTTGAAAGAGTATCACGAAATCCAAAAACACTTTAAAAAGATTTGCGTATAGCAAAGAGCTCGAAAAAGTTCTATATTTATTCTAGATGGCAGTGCCTTCATAAACGCAGGCCAATCGAAAGACAAGTTGTATGAAATGATTTGATTGTTGCAATTATGTAAACAAACAGTTGAGCAAGTTCATATCAGAACTATGTTGTGCTGGCCTAGGGTTGGCTAGGCTTGTCAAACATGTAATGTAGGTAATAATTTTATCTAGTCCTATAGCCAAATGGAACTTTAGACTACACTTTTGCATTATAAATAATTTTCCACATCTGGGCCTAGGCCAGGGACGGTTTCTGATTTGTTTTATGAGAGTATAATGACACCTTTTCTCGTTCCACACAAAGAAGAAAATTTTTAAATGTCCGCCATTTGTTTACGTATCGCACTTTCCCGCCTAACTCTGCTTATACCGTCAACAAGTGTCAAGTAACTATGGTTACTTGTTGATTATATGCCAAGTGTTTAAGGCTTATTTTAAAACCTTATTTGGAAGCCTTCCAACAAACTTTTTCAACTTTTTTTTCAAAAGAGACTATCATTCTATAACTTAATGTCCATGTAAAATATGAACATTGTAGCCCCACCCGTTGGTCAGAATCGCGGGCCGACGTATTAGATGTTAGCAGTAGGCAGTAGCAGTAGCTAGCAGTAGCTAACATCCTTAAAGTGATTTTGAGCATGTTTGAAGACATTTTTTCACCAAGAAGGAATGGTCGTACCCCAATAAAATTTGGCATGTGTTGTCAGGTACCTAAATCCCCTCGATTGTGATAGTTTTCAAGTTCACATCACGTTACATGACGGCTGGGTAACACCTCGAAATCACCCCAACTCTGCTTGGTGTATAAGGTGCTTGAGTGTGTAGCGCACCGCGGCTTGGCTGCGGCGCCCTAACGGGCACCTAGATCAAAATATCTACATTCAATAAAACAATGATTCGTAACTCGGTCAGTTTTGATCGTAGACACTCGGCAAAAAAACGCATTTCATAATTTGAGCTACATAATTTGAACCACGTTATTAGCCAATTGTAATATAAAAAAAATGTACGATGAATAAATTATTTAGACGACAATAGCTTGGGAAATGGGTTCATAACAGGTATAAAATCCCAAGTTCGCTCACTTCTTATGCTGTCAATGCCCGTCTTCTACCCCTTTAATGGGCAAAATCGACCTTCCATGGATTCCCGCTGTTTCCTATCAGTATCAAGGTGTTATAGTCCGTGGAACAAGCGTAAAAACATTTCAAAACCGGAAACCAGCACCAAATTTAGGAGCAGGTACGTATTTAAGAATGTTATTTTTACGGGGGACACGCATGGGAGCAAATGAGTCACCTGTCATGGCGTCCACAAGATGGCCGCAAAATAATTCTTAAAATTGCTGTAACTCAAGAAGTAATCATCAGATTTGGATAAAACAGGTTTGAATCATTCAATTTTAATGCTCTACAAAAATGTCATTAGAAATTTTACCGTAAATACAATAGTTTTAATTATTTTTATATATTATTACAATGTATTGCAATTAAAGCACTTTTTGTTATATATATAATTATTTATACGTAGAATTCGCTAGACTGACATGAAAATTTCAGACTATACTAAAATAACGCCAAGAAAATCCAAAATTTAAAGTCCCGAAACGAAGTTTCTGTAATTTTTTGATTAATTAATTAATTAAATTAAGCATTAATTAAATACCAATTAAAAGTTTCTAATTCACGTACCAAAGTCACGTAGTACATCACACAAGAACAATTTGACCACAATGAACCAAAATATATTACATCCAAAAATTAATTCCAATCACTTTCCTATTAATTCAATTAATTAATTAAATTAATTAATCACCGAATTAATTACATTTTAGTTAAATTATCCCACTTTTGACATATGTATTGTTATGTATACCTAAAACTCGATCGATCGTCATAAAAATATACTACTTTACTGACATAATGCCAATGATTCCGAATTGTCATATCCCGAAATAAAAATTCCTATAACTTACCGATTAATTAAGAAATTATTTAAAGAATTACTGATATCTCAATAATTGATGTTGTCACTCAATTAACACTTATAAAATGCCAACAGAAGTATCAAATATGAACAATGCGAGTATAATTTTAAAAATTACTGGTGCCAAAATTAAGTTCATGCTACTTTCTCGTTTATTGAATAATTAATGAATGAATTAAATTAATTGATATAATCACCATGTGTTGTGTAAAATTAACACAGCCACACTGAGAAATATTTGCATGCTTATTTTACAGGAAAATAATTTTGTGGGAAATTCATTAACAGAAAAGTAGCATGAACTTAATTTTGGAACGAATAATTAATTTTTAAAATTATACTTGCATTGTTTATATTTGATACTTCTGTTGGCAAAGTAGTCTATTTTTATGACGATCGATCGAGTTTTAGGTATACATAACAATACATATGTCAAAAGTGGGATAATTTAACTAAAATGTAATTAATTCGGTGATTAATTAATTTAATTAATTATTTTTTTCATTACATTTATTTACCTTAAAACTAGCTTTAAAATGATTCTAAGGTCGACCACATTGTGTTAATTTTACAAAATTAATTGAGATTGTCATTATTTTTTTCAATTAATTGAATTAATAGAAAAAGTGATTGGAATTAATTTTTGGAACTAATATTTTTTTGGTTCATTGTGGTCATATTGTTCTTGTGTGATACACTACGTGACTTTGGTACTTGAATAAGAAACTTTAATTAGGATTTAATTAATGATTAATTTAACTGATTGATTAATCAAAAAGTTACAAGAATTTCGTTTCAAGACTTTAAATTTTGGATTTATTGGCGTTATTTTAGTATAGTCTGAAAATTTTATGACAATCTAGCGAATTCTACGTATAACTATGTGAGTTTAACAAGCCTCCCTAGCTATTTGCAATTCAATATCTATCATATTTCCATATTAATATGCAAATGTACAACATAAATGATCTACATCTATATAGTATCAGTCAACAATCAATTATCAAAGCCAATCCTCATTTTGGTGAAGTTAACTCTGTAATTATGATCAAACTGATTAATTGATAATTAACCTAATTAAGCCATTTCCGGCTCGAATTTCACATTTTAAAGTAGGCAAATGTATGAACACTGTATATTAAAGATGATTACAGCTTATTTGGAGCGTTTTCATCCAGTAATAGTTGAGAAATTTGAGTTTTTAAGACTAAGTTTTCACCTATATTTTTGCACGCAAGCAGAATAGCATTGATATTATTTCCGCCTCAGTAAGTCGTTTGCTCAGACAGTAGACGCCAGGGTCTACGTGACTTTTTGCGCTTTCCAACACGCAAAAAGAGGGGTAGAATCTTCTCGAAGGAGGATATAGTGTGTACGACTTGAGGTCCAGTTTAGCGAAGGTGATAGGCCAAGGGGGTAGTGAGCGGTGAGGGGATGCAAGATCTAAGGTGAAGGATCTCTACCATCGTCGTAGGAGAGGGAAGCTGGACACGTGACAGGTAGTCCTAATAAAAGTCTTGAATGTAGGGAAACGAGTAGAAGTAGAGTAGCAGTCTAAGAGGTCGGGCGTAGGTGCGGTGTGTAGCCGCGATAGCCGAGGAGGCTATTAATTCGTTCGAGTGACGGAGGATAGCCGGATTGTGATCCAGGTCATGGTGCGCGTCTAAGTTTTGTTTTTGGCTCCCTGGCCTCGAGGGGGAGTGAGATGGTTTTGTTTATCGATAATCAAGTCGATGATTGGAGTGATTCTACCGTTTGTGTGATATTAAATTTACAACATGTAATTTACATTTGCATATTTTGATTTCGAACTGTTTTGTGACTAGCATATGTCACTTGCGCATATTTTGCATATTTTAATTGATTCCGTTCTACGAGTGTTTCTTCTGAGCATATTTTGATTTCGAACTGTTTTGTGACTAGCAATATGTCACTTGCGCATATTTGCATATTTTAATTGATTCCGTTCTACGAGTGTTTCTTCTGCGCATATTTTGATTTCGAACTGGATTTTGGACTAATTATTGAATTCCTGGAACTATATTGCGAACAATAAACTTTCAGTCGATGCTTGGGTTATAAATGGAATGTTCTCGTGGTGAAGATTCTCAATAGTGGTGTAGTGAGTGGCTGTTTCTGCGCAGCTAGTGTTCCCCTACGATCAGCTGAGATAGGCGGCCAACCCAGGATATTTGGATTACATCGCACCATGCACAAATCAACCGGATAAATGATGAGTACACAATAATTATACTTTAATTAAAATCAATTAAAACTCAGATTTCTTTATCAATTCCAATCATTTTTTTATTTTTTAATCAAAAATATATATTAAGATTTTGGGGGTATCAGATGTTACATAGGCAGGGGAATAGCCCATTGGGAAGTAGAACATTATATTAGAACGGATCCATAGGTAGGCAGGTTGATGTATTAATTGTCTGTATTGTTTTATTTCAATATAACCTAAATCTTGGATGGAAATTCATTCACAAATCTTATAATTTAGTAGTTTTTGATCCATTTTGAAATCCTTTGTTTACTTTAAGTTTGTTTTTCAGGTGCTAAAATTTGTTTTACAAGATTAATTAATTAATTATAATTATAATTAATTAATTAATATAATTATTTTTTTTTAATTGAAGAATATTTTGTGTTTTCCGCATTTTTGAGCTAGTAATTTTATTTTTGTTTTGTTAAGTTACCACCTCCGGGCAAAGAAACGCTTGTTTCTGGGTGGTTGCCTGACAATTTGTCGCCCAGTACGTGTGGCTTGAATTTTACTGCGACCTGAGATAGTAAAATTTTGAATTGTTAAAATTTCGTTGGTCTAGCCAAATTTGGTTACCTGACAATTTGGCGAGCCCAACGTGTGGCATGTAATTAACATCGACCGGGGTAATTAATAAAATAAATAATTATTATTTTTTCTCTAATTAGCACATAAATTGTAATTCATATTTCGATAATAAAATGGACAAAATGGATCAAACAAAACAGGAAGGCATGTTTAACAGTACAGTTAATGAGATGAATTTGGAAGGAGAAGATGCATTTCCTGATATGTCTAGTATTGTGTATATTGAAAAAAAGCATGCCAGAGATGGAGACTATTTCATCAATAGGAAACTCGACTGTGACAGGGTTAGCACACTAACAGAAACAGATGAGGGATAGTTAGTGGAAGTTTCATTGGATAACAGTAAAACAGAACTGATAACAGAATCAGAGGGGGAAACAAAAAATGATAGTTTGGTAGAGATAGATAAGTCAAACAATCAAGAAGAACAGAAAAGGAGAGCATGCCAGATATAATGGAAATGCTTAGACAGATGTCGCAGGAAAAATAGGAAACTGCGAACAAAATGTCACAGGAAAATAGGAAACTGCGAACAACTGTCACAGAAAATAGGGAAAATGCGACCAAAATGGAAGAAAAGTTTGACAAACAGATAGGAGGGTTATCACAGGAGATAGAAAATTCAATTGAAGCAGATACAAGAGATAAACAAGAAATAGGGGGTTGTCACGGGAAATGAGGGAGCAAATTGATAAAGTTAACATACAAGCACAAAACTGGAAACAAAACTTGATAACCACTATCAGGAAATGGAAATCAAAATAGATAAACATATGGGGGAATTAAAACAGGAAATAAGAATGTGGTCACAGGAAATAGCAGAACGCAGTCATGAGCTAAGAGTAGAAAGTAAACAGGGAGTAAATGAAGTTGATGATAAGAATGAAACAATGATTTGAAAATGGTAGAGTCAGAGAGTTATGTGAAATCGGATGATAATGTGTTTTCCGAAAGCGTTGATATGGCAATGGATAGAGATGATGAAAGATTTGAGGAGATTGAAATGATTGAAAATGTTGATAAATGAGGGACTGGATATAATTTGATAATAAATAAGGTTTGCGAGTTTGATAGTAAAGTGATTAATAATGGATTAATGAGAAAAGAAATGTGCTTGGATTAGTATGGTAAAAGTTAGCAGGAGACATGGGGGATGTTAAAATGTGCAGTGAATGTACAACAGACAGTTGAAGGTAAACTAATGTTTGTAAGGAAGAGAGAGAGATGGAAGATGGGATTTGAGCAGACAAAAGTTGAAAGATGGAGTATTGAAAAGATTGCTAAGCTAGTGGGGGGTAGGAGGCCTAAACGGAAGGAAAGGCTTGAAAAAAGTGCCTTAGCAAGGTTCAAAACGCGAGGTATGGGACAAAAACAGGTAATGGCTAGACGCCGGATGAAAATGACAGTGACCGGTCGTCTGGGTGGCATAAAAACGAAAATGAAAGTATGAGAATAATAGACAAGTCAAACGAAGAGATGTAAAATGATTCTAAGAAGTGAAGTAACTTCGTATTTGTAATATAAAGTGTACCTAATTAGAAGTTTAATTAGGACAAAATAATTTTTTTTTATTAGAATCATTACTACTCGTATATTGGAATAAAATTATAAAGGATTGTACTTTGCAGATATTTTGTGTAGTGGAGTTGTTTCGCAAATATAAATAACAAGCATTGTGTTGATTCTTGTATCACGAGATGAATAGCTATTCTTTGAGAGGCAAGGAGAGCAGCAAAAGAGAGGGGGGTAGTTTCAGAATTGAAAGGGTATGGTGCGCATGCGTGAACTAAACGCAGACTAGCGAGGTCGTCTGGCTTCGACATAAAAAGTGGTTTGTTGACAAAAAACAGCTGTGCCGAAAATCGATACTCTCAAGGTATAGGTTATTCCAGGAAGCTAGCTCTACTTCTACCAACCAGGAAGTAAAGTCAGTTTCAAAATATATACACCAACCAACTTTATTGAATTGTTTATAATTTTCAATTTAAATTTTCATTATTTTTCTATTGAATTGGTAAACCAATGCCAACTTATGATATAAGGATTGATCAGTATATGACAATCATTGTTTAGTGATGAATAATTTCCATTTTTAATTTTAATTTTTAATTGTTATATTTCTTTTCTTTGAATTACATTGTGGATGTACTGCAAATGGGAATAGTTGTGTAGGCAGGCGAGATGTATTCAACCAGGTGGAGGATTTTTTCATTGTAAATGATATAATAATGATACAAAAATATATTAAGTGATAAAGAATTTCCATTTGAATAATTATATTTTTTGTCATCATTAGTATGAATTAATTAAATAGATTCCAATTTAATTGATTCATACGGGGGGTAATTGTGAGTTTAACAAGCCTCCCTAGTTATTTTCAATTCAATATCCATCATATTTCCATATTAATATGCAAATTTATTCAATTAATTTTATTAACTTCATTAATATGCAACATATCAAATGTATCTACATCTATATAGTATCAGTCAACAATCAATTATCAAAGCCAATCCTCATTTTGGTGAAGTTAACTCTGTAATTATGATCAAACTGATTAATTGATAATTAACCTAATTAAGCCATTTTTCCCGGGTCGAATTTCACATTTTAAAGTAGGCAAATGTATGAACACGGTATGATTAAAGATGATTACAGCTTATTTGGAGCGTTTTCATCCAGTAATAGTTGAGAAATTTGAGTTTTAAGACTAAGTTTTTCACCTATATTTTTGCACGCAAGCAGAATAGCATTGATATTATTTCCGCCTCAGTAAGTCGTTGCTCAGACAGTAGACGCCAGGGTCTACGTGACTTTTTGCGCTTTCCAACACGCAAAAAGAGGGGTAGAATCTTCTCGAAGGAGGATATAGTGTGTACGACTTGAGGTCCAGTTTAGCGAAGGTGATAGGCCAAGGAGGTAGTGAGCGGTGAGGGGGATGCAGATCTAAGGTGAAGGATCTCTACCATCGTCGTAGAGAGGGAAGCTGGACACGTGACAGGTAGTCCTAATAAAAGTCTTGAATGTAGGGGAAACGAGTAGAAGTAGAGTAGCAGTCTAAGAGGTCGGGCGTAGGTGCGGTGTGTAGCCGGCGATAGCCGAGGAGGCTATTAATTCGTTCGAGTGACGGAGGATAGCCGGATGGTGATCCAGGCCATGGTGCGCGTCTAAGTTTTGTTTTTGGCTCCCTGGCCTCGAGGGGGAGTGAGATGGTTTTGTTTATACGATAATCAAGTCGATGATTGGAGTGATTCTACCGTTTGTGTGATATTAAATTTACAACATGTAAATTTACATTTGCATATTTTGATTTCGAACTGTTTTTGTGACTAGCAATATTTCACTTGCGCATATTTGCATATTTTAATTGATTCCGTTCTACGAGTTTCTTCTGAGCATATTTTGATTTCGAACTGTTTTGTGACTAGCAATATGTCACATGTGACTATTTGCATATTCCATTCATTTAATATTACCGGATTTTGGACTAATTATTGAATTCCTGGAACTATATTGCGAACAATAAACTTTCAGTCGATGCTTGGGTTATAAATGGAATGTTCTCGTGGTGAAGATTCTCAATAGTGGTGTAGTGAGTGGCTGTTTCTGCGCAGCTAGTGTTCCCCTACGATCAGCTGAGATAGGCGGCCAACCCCAGGATATTTGGATTACATCGCACCATGCACAAATCAACCGGATAAATGATGAGTACACAATAATTATACTTTAATTAAAATCAATTAAAACTCAGATTTCTTTATCAAATTCCAATCATTTTTTATTTTTTAATCAAAATATATATTAAAATTTTGGGGTATCAGATGTTACATAGGCAGGGGAAATAGCCCATTGGGAAGTAGAACATTATATTAGAACGGATCCATAGGTCGGCAGGTTGATGTATTAATTGTCTGTATTGTTTTATCTCAATATAACCTAAATCTTGGATGGAAATTCATTCACAAATCTTATAATTTAGTAGTTTTTGATCCATTTTGAAATCCTTTGTTACTTTAAGTTTGTTTTTCAGGTGCTAAATTTGTTTTACAAGATTAATTAATTAATTATAATTATAATTAATTAATTAATATAATTATTTTTTTTAAATTGAAGATATTTGTGTGTTCTTCCGCATTTTTGAGCTAGTAATTTTATTTTTGTTTTGTTAAGTTACCACCGTCCGGGCAAAGAAACGCTTGTTTTCTGGGTGGTTACCTGACAACTAATTATATATATACCAAAAGTGCTATAATTGCAATACATTGTAAAATATATAAATATAATTAAAAATTTAAAACTATTGTGTTTACGGTAAAATTTTTGATGACATTGTTGTGGAGCATTAAAAACCGAATAAAACAAAACCTAGTTTATCCAATCTATGATTACTTCTTGAGTTACATCAATTTTTAAGAATTATTTTGGCGGCCATCTTGTGGACGCCATGACAGGTGACTCATTTGCTCCCATGCGTGTCCCCCCGTGAAAATAACATTCTTAAATATGTCTTTTACCTGCTCCTAAATTTTGTGCTGGTTTCCGGATTTGAAATGTTCCATAGTTTTGCAGCTTGTTCCCAGACTATTAAGCTCCATTGTCATGTCCTTTCATCCGTGCCTCTTCCGAAATCGCTATGCGAATAGCGAACTATAGTAATAAACAAATATCGATCAAATTTTTCAAATGTTATAAAAATTTTATATAGTGTTATTTTTATGATAAAAATGTAAAATAATTTTTT
>JAMZAV010014110.1:0-13962 GCA_024449915.1 Sweltsa coloradensis
ACTCGAAATTGAACTGTCCCAGTCATGTCTCAGCCGCCGCGTAACAATCTGTACAATATAAACACTAACAAAAACTTGTAAAAATACAGCTAAACCTTACACACTCAAAAGAAATGAGATCCAAAAAAAGGGCCAAGCTCATCTACCCTTCCACATTTGCACATTCTTAATTCATAAACGTACAGTGTTCCGTAACAACACCCTTGAAAAGCTTGGCAAAATAGAATTTGCAACTATTAATTTAAACGTAATAGTTCATCCAAATTCTTTTTTTCTAATTAATTTTAACGTAATGGTCATGCAAATTCTATTTTGCCAAGCTTTTCAAGGGAGGTGTTACGGGACACTGTACGTTTATGAATAAGAATGCTCAAATGTGGAAGGGTAGACGAGCTTGGCCCTTTTTTTTAGATCTCATTTCTTTTGAGTGTGTAAGGTTTGGCTGTATTTTTACAAGTTTTTGTTATGTGTGGGATCTCATTACTTTTTCAAGTTCCATTGTAAAATTATTTGTTTAAATATAATAAATTTATCAAAGTCGATTTTATTGCTATGGTATTACCAATTAACAATAGAATGAAAAAATATAGTAGTCCAAAGACTTGCTTTTTGTAAACAATGTAGGCGATTATTGTCACGTAACTATAGTTACTTGTTGATTGTATGCCTGTATAAGGCTTAAATTAAAACCTTTATTTGGAAGCCTTTCAGCAATTTTTTAAAACTTTTTCTTTCAAAGGGAATAACATCACTATTACCTTAAT
The DNA here is from genome assembly GCA_024449915.1 of Sweltsa coloradensis. NCBI lineage: Eukaryota > Metazoa > Arthropoda > Insecta > Plecoptera > Chloroperlidae > Sweltsa > Sweltsa coloradensis. The sequence continues at coordinate 765 of JAMZAV010014110.1, forward strand.
GTCCATGTAAAATATAAACGTTGTATATCCCCACCCGTTTGGTCAGAATCGCTGGGCAATTGGAACTGACGAATTAGATAGTAGTAGTAGTAGTAGCCAGTAGTAACTAACGTCCTTAAAGTGATTTTGAGCATGTTTCAAGTCATATTTTCACCAAGAAGGAATGCTCGTACCCCAACCAAATTTGGCATGTGTTGTCGGGTACCTAAATCCCCTCGATTTTGATAGTTTTCAAATTCACATCACGTTTCATGATGGCTGGGTGACACCTCGAAATCACCCCAACTCTGCTTGCTGTATAAGGTGCCAGAGTGTGTAGCGCACCGCGGCTTGGCTGCGGCGCCCTAACGGGCACCTACGTAGATACATATTGCTGAAGTAATTCCACTTTGCGTCGTGAATATGAGACCGGCACAAAAAGGTCTTGCTTGCTTTGTGACTGCACTTGAATATACCTCGGCATCCGTGATGTTACCTCAAGAGAAGGCAGCTCATACGTCAACAATCGTCTTCAGTGCTCATATTTTACAATACATACTTACGATTTTGTCGGGAAAATGTTTATCTTTTATTGTAATTCACCTGTACTATGACAGGACAGACTTGGACAGTGTCGAGTTATAAACATGTCCATATAACCTATTTAGTCCATAATGGTTGGACAGTGATATCGGCCTTATCCAACTTTATCAAAATTATAATCGAATACCAACTATAGGGCCTACTATCAAAATATGTAAAGCAATTTGAAATAATTAATATGTATGAAAAAGAAGTTGTATATTTCAAGTGTGCTCATTTAGTTACAATGGCTGATTGCTGGGGACATTTTCTACGGCTTCAAAGTCACCGCTTATACAGACTTCAATATTATATTGATTGAATAATGTTTATTTTAAGACTAAATAAAAACCTCTGCACGAATTCGAATTAGAACTCGGTGATTTCTAGACTAAAAGTGGAGATATAATATAATCTACAAGCCACACAAACATGTTATTTATTTATTCCAACATTACCATGGCATTTCATGACAATAACATAGCTGGTGGTAAGACTGTGGTGATAAATGACGATGAAGGACGAATATAATAAAACGATGCCTTATGCGGGATTCGAACCCATGTTCTCGTATAGCCATTTTACATTATGGACCAGCGTCATAATCGTATGTGGTCGGCTCAGGTGGCAAGTAGAGCTTAGCCCCATAACACAATTGACTTTGGTGCAGTGTACAGTGGACTTTTATAGACCTCTGACGTAACACTGTCGAGTCTATGATGCAACGCCTCACATCAAAATAGCATGTAGACGCTTATCTCATATTTACGAAATAAACTTTATGGAAAACTTCGCTTAATGAATCTTAGCTTCTCGATTTGGTTAGTTGGGACACACTCCCGTAGGTAGAATAATTAATACATTGATACTAATTTAGCTTATGCTTATGTGAATGTGGCGGACAAAAGTCATATTACAAACTACCTTAGTTTGAAAGTTGCAAATAGTTTCAAGCACTTACAAAACTTCTATGACTATCGCCCGGAAATATAGCGGTATTTTGCATTGCGTCGATAAAGTATACATGCTTATCAAAATATATGTTTCATTGGCCTGTTTTTATTTTCGGTAGCTATACCTATAATACGTCTTAGTAAAGGCTGATACTTTTTTTTACATTAACCTGATTCTGATTTGTATTTTCGATAAACAATTTTATAGATATTATTTATTTGATAGCAATTGATTATTCTGCACTTTGTCAAAGCGTTCTATTTGTTTTGAATTTGGTGTAAATGAATCATTTGTGCATCATACCTGAGTATATCTAACTCAATATTATATTGATTCATAATTATTGATTGTTTGGATTTATGAATATGCTAATTTAACACGAGGTAAGTTATAATAATAATTAAAAAAATACCTTATTTCCAGTTCGGTGTAATGACAACTTAAATTGCTCCTTTACTCACCGTTCTTTAACAGGCATACTATTACTAGGAAAACGCTCAGTTGGACGCGTTGTTGAGCGAGCACCGGTACGTGCAACATGACCCGAGTACGACATTCCCATAAGGCCCACCACACAGTGTAGGCCTAACTGGATATTGACATTGTACACTTTATACTATTCCAACGTCTTTGCATTGTTCTAATTCACGTCATGCCTTCTAAAGTGTATCTTTGTATCTTCACTGCCTCCTTCATTTTTAACATCATTTTTCGAAATATGATTACCAATAAGTCTTTAAGGTCTTGACCGATTAAGCTGAAAATTTGGAAAATAGGAGAGAATGTTGTACTTATTGACCCTGCAAAATTTCATAACGATCGGTACATTTTTATTTTTTTTATTTTATTTTTTATTTTTTATAACCAACGATTGGATTTTGTTCAAAAACTATACAGCAACCCGCCTAGGTGCTATGTACATGTGTGCAAAATTTCAGGTCGATCAGAGAAACGGTGCGACCTGTATCGAAGCAGTAACAGAAAAAAAAAAACAAACAAACAAACAAAAAAAAAAAACAGACATTCGAGCCATAAGAGTCAAGTGGAGACGCTCGCTTCGCTCGCTCAATTATCTTTCTCGAGTATAGTATAAGTCCCCCCATTACACTCTCCTCAACTACTATCTTGATTACATTTAAGATGTTAAACCTCCTTCCGAAATCGGTGGTTTAATGGAGCGAGTTTGCGGTGATTGACGTATCTACCACCGTACCTGTAGATAAGCGTTCCAGTTTCACCCGCTTCAAGTCAGCGACTGATAACGAAAGAGATTTAAACCCTTGGACATGCCGGGATCGAGATCTTGCGTCTGCTTGACGTTTAGGGGATGCGTCGAAGCTGGAGTCAGACCCACTTCAGGTAACAGTTTAGGATTAGAGATTCATTTTGAAGGAGAGTACTTGATTTTATCGCCACCTTTTCACTGCACACCATTTCTTGCAGAATCACATAACTTTTAACCTTTCTCCACCCACTTTTACAACAACAAAGATAAAAGTTATGATTAGGATTCATAGCAATCATCGTAAAAGATTGCTAATCACAAATATAATGGTAGCAATCAAGTAAAAGTTCGTTATGTAGTACCCTTAAGTAAATGGGGTTTGAATCCCATGATCGGGCAAACTTTTTCATCTTTTTGTTTCAAAAGGCACTACATCGCCATAACCTTAATATCCATTTGAAATATCAACGTTGAAGCCCCACACATTTGGTCAGAATCGGCCCAAAAATCACGAAAATATTGCATTTAAATATCGGGGGGAAATCGTAAAAGCACGATTTCTATAAGAAAAATTTCTTCGATTGTTCCCAAAATCATAAAACATATAAATCAAGTTATTTCAAACGTTTCCATTAAGTTTCATCACGATCGGAGTAGCCGTTTGCTCGGTCGGTAGCTTAATATCACGAAAATATCATATTAAAAATCGAAAAAAATCGTAAAAAAGTACTTCTTCGATTGTACCCAAAAACGTGGCAGGTCTAAGTTCGGAATTTCGAAGCTTCCATCCAATTTTCATTAAAATCTCATATGCCGCCCGTTTGTGCGGTAGAGTGCGAACAAACAACAACAAACAGACAACAAACAAACAAACAAAAAAATACCCAAGCTATTTTTTTGGGGGCGTCAGTGAAATTGAAGTCTTCGCTTCGCTCATCCAATGATGATTTGAGTTGCTTAACGTTTCTATAAAGGCACTAAGGCTATTCGAGGCGATGAGTAGTGATACATGATGGACTATTACAAAAAACATGCCATATTTGGGTTTCGAACCCACGTTCGGACCAGCGCCCTATAAATAAAGCATCGAAGAACAGACATTGTTATGATGTCAGTTATAAGACAACTTTAAAATTTAACTTTATTCATTTAACTCTTACATTGTTTTGAAGTGAAGTGAGATGATCAGGGTACATGTGTGTGTGTAACTAGGAAAACGCCAAAGTCGTTGTTAGACGAGTGAGCGAGTCATGTGTTGAGTACCCGGTAACATTCCCTTTCCTCCCCCTACCTAAGGCTGGATCCAGCATGGGTCTTTCCTCCCTAGCCTAGGCTAGAGTGGCGCATTAAGGCCCTACAGTTGACGCGCCCTTATACCAACTATACTCAAAACCCTATCATTTATACCTGATATATCAACCAACTTAAATGCAAATGTTCCTGGGTACTCAACACATGACTCGCTCACTCGTCTAACAACGACTTTGGCGTTTTCGTAGTCTAAAAGGCGTCTTTATTCCCGGAATGTGAGAGACCCGAGTTCAAACAATGGTCGGGATAGATTTGATAATTTCTGTAAAACTAGGGAAACGCCAAAGTCGTTGTCAAACGAGTGAGTGAGCCAAGTGTTGAGCAGTGGCGAAGCGTCCTATGAGACAATGAGACAATGTCTACCCTGTACAAAAATTACTTGTATGCCCTAGTATAGAATGTCATCATTTATTTTCTAATACTAGTCGGTCTTCTTGTCCCTCATAAGTTTGAATTGACGCGCTGACTGAGTGGAACAGCTCGCAACACCACTGTCGCGCCATCTACCGTTGCAATTTGAAACTGGTGGTAGGGGCTGGCACTTATGATTTGACTGACATTCGGGAGACACAGGCAGAGACATTTCAAGCCTGCGCATGCTCAGAGCCCTATTTTCGTCGTTTTTCCAAGAATCTGAAGGGGAAGTAGGAGTCATGTCTCGGTGGTTCAAGACGCTTGAGGGTTGGCCGTTGGTGATGGTCGGAGGGTGTTGGGGTGGGGTTGGGTTGGGTTGGTTTCCCTCCCTCCCTCTCGCCTGCGTAAAAGGTTGAACACGTGCTATTCTATTCATCCCATGTGCTCGCAATTTTTGAGTGAAGTGATCGACAAATCATCAAGTTGACCGGTCGTTTGATAAGGGAAAGTATGATATGTGATGTCCATGGTATAAATAGTTTTATACTTTTATTTACTGTGAGTGTTAAATGTAATGTGTTACCAAAATGTGCACTATTGATATTTTACTAAGAAATCGCTCTGCGGAAATAGCAACTTTAAAACCACATTACAAAAGTTTAACTTTACGCCCGTCTTTCCACTCGGACTGAATGAGTTAGGCATAGACATATCATGCATTGTCCCTCTACTGCCCCCCCCCCCCCGAACGTTTTTGATTATATTACGAAATATTAAAAACAATATTATCAAAGATTAAACTTTTTATCATATTTGCTCTAGTATGATTTTTGTCTACCCTAACTTCAAGACCACGCTTCGCCACTGGTGTTGAGTACCCGGGAACATCCCCTTTCCTCCCCTATACCTAAGGCTGGATCGAGCCCAGTATGGGGATTCATACCGAGTACTCAACACATGGCTCACTCACACGTTTAACAACGAATTTGGCGTTTCCCTAGTTATTAAAATTGAATATTTAAAATGCGAATAGTGTTCAAAACGTATTAGCGTAAAACATTAACTAATTTCCAAGATGAAACAAAATCACCTAATTTTTATTTCCCGCTTAACACCCCTCAAAAATAATATGTGGATGTAAAAATATAAAAAAAAGTTCGAACTAACGGGAATCGAACCCCAACCCTCCGTGCGGTAGGCTAAATGCTTACCACTGTGCCATGTAAGCCACGCAAATCACGTTCCGCTAGCTGCTACTAAAATTATAAAACATGTTTTGAAATGCATACGATACTATGGAAAACATATAGCCATTAAAGATTGCAAGGTTTACTCAATCTCCCAGCGGAATTTTGGGTAGCCTTGAGCGTGCAAGATTCGATACACCATGTCACTGCATACATGCATGCAAAAACAAAACCATTGTCGTTAAATTAAATCGTAGACGACGACGACGACGTGAGAAATTAGGGCGCTTCAACCGGTTAGGTCATATTGCGCCGCCTGTGATAATGAAAGTTGATGCGATGAGTTAATGGTGTGTTTGATGATTAGATTGTTTTCTAAGTGTATAAATAACAAAATAAATTGATGATGATGAAAGTAATAGCAAAATAAAAGTTATGTATGTGAATGAAAATAAAGAAAATAAAGAAATGTGTATGATGTGAATTAAATTTTGCTAAATAGATTACTATGGATGAGAAATTTAGAAAGTTTGTCGCCGTTGCCGTTATCATATGATTGAAGTTCTTCATATGATTTCGTAGACGTTTTAAAGCCTATTTTCCAATTTATTTTTTCTTCAAATCTTCACGGATTTTTCTCATTTTGTTAGCAATTCTCAGTTAACTGGTCACGGATGTCTGTTTAAAATTTCATTTCAATCTGTTTGGTCAATTGGCCGTATGGGACCGAACAATTACAAACATACACGTGACATTTTATAGACAAATTAATCACGAGGAAGATCCGTTTGACTTGCTGTGTAGTCTTCGTTCTCTGCGCTTACTCGTCTCAAATATAGTATGAAAATAATATAGAAATATAAATAAATATAAATAAAGCGATACCTCACTTATTTCTTTGTTGACTTGACTAAAGTCATGAGTGTTTACTAAACAACACAGTGCAATAAAGAATACGACCACTTCACACAGTGTCTTCTTCCAAAGCGTTTGAATTAATTTAGTATAGACTATATAATTATATTAAGACAAAACTTAAATTTACTTACAATAATTAAAATAACATCAGACTGTAGAAATATAATAGTTTTTAGTTTATTTGGTTTTGGGTCAAGCCAACCGTTAGGTCATGCGCCATTCAAACCTTAGGGATGGTGGAAGGACAGATCCAGACAAGGGGGTCACTCGCCTAGAGAGTAGAAATACGTAAACAATTTATGTTTCACTGTTCCTTGTTATAGCTCATGCGAAACCGCCGAAATCGTGGGCGCAACCGACGGTTCGACACTCGGTTCGACATGCACTTTTCCAGCAGACTTAGGAGCCAAATATCCTTCCGACTTACTATTACCGACGACCGACGACCGACGACTTGACAACTGCTCCTCTGTAGGCGAATCCACATAGTAGCCAGATAGATGTATTTCGGGATAGTATCTGCTAGATCGCGCCGTGTCCGAGTCGTCGTTCCCATGCACGGATATGAAGAACGCAACAGAGTCTCCTTTTGTAAATCTCAGGTTAAGATCTGCTTGCGTCATGCCGCTTCTGTTGTTGTAGAGACGACATATCTCGATGCTTTGTCTCCCGGCTTGGACTAGCACGCGCACAAAGTTGTAGGAGCCGTCGGCGTAGAAGTCACGGGGGTTGAAGAGTATGGCTTTGGAGATGTGAAATGATCGAATGACTTCCACCTTGGGTGGGGGGTCTATGAAGCGTCCCTGCGTGTACTGGACGGGGGCACCTCGGAGAACCAGCCCTGAAATGCCAAAATTAAGTGACTATTTGACTCAATCTAAAGGGGTATTCACCCGCTAAACTCAAATATATTTCATTCGGGCTAACTAGTTATGAATTTATAAATTAACAGAAAAGTTATTGGGTGCACCATGACCCCTCCAAAAATGCCAAACTTGGTATTTTTCGAGTTAGGTCCCATCGGCAAAAATCTCCCATAAGAAATAACATTGGGACGATTTTTATGCCCCGAGGCCTTGAAAGGTTTTTTTATAACTTGAGGGGTGTAGTGGAAATGTAAAGGAGAAAGCATACATTGAAATTGTTAGACCTTGTTTAGAGTATGCTGGGTTAGTGTGGGACCCACACAAACTAACTGAAGCTATAGTGATTGTGCAAAGAAATGCAGTTAGAAAGATGCTAGGTATATATGGAAAGAGACATAGTCGAAGTGAAATGATTATAGATCTGGGATGGGACAGGGAATCATTACATGAACGTAGTGTAAATGCAAAACTTTGTGCTTTCTACAAAGTATTTACAGATCAACCGGCTTGGGATGACCTCAATAAAAATATTGTTTTTGACCCATTTAGAGGTACCGGTAGAAAAGATCATATTTGGTTCTGTGACCAAGAGTTGGAATGGTATGAATGAAAGAGTTGTAAACCCATTGCCTAGAAATGTAATTGAATTCAAAGAGCGTACATAAGAAAATACCAAGGTTGTAATTAAAACTCTTGTCAGTGTCCTGCATTTGTGCAGAATCTTCAATTCAATGAGTAACGCAATGATGCAGTCTTGATCACCTTCCACTCGACTTACTACTGATTGTCATTATAAGGGTTGTGGTTTGCACCTGTACGTCAAGTTTAGAATGTTCGTTTGAAGCGATCATAGAGCATCATCATCATAGATAAATGTTAGTTTTGTTTGTAATCGACCGTCAACAGGACATTATAAAAGAGTTTTCTTGTAATTGACCGTAAACAGGACACTATAACAGACTTTATTGTAGTAATTTCCTAAGCTTGTTTAGGAGGTAATAATTTGAATGTTGAAATTTTTTGATCGCGCCATGCGCATATCCTTTGTAGTGAACCTCTCTTAAGTTTAATATTTTTTGGGTACAAATAAGAGAAAAGGGCTCCAGAATGTATGTTCAATTCTTTGTAATTGGTCCACCTAATAAGGTTTTGGGTTTGCTGTTTTTATTGCTCGAGGCTTTTATTATTAGGATTCTGCCTCTTTTCCGACTGAACAATAACCTCGACAATTTACCTCACATTAAATTCAATTAACAAGCAGACTAGTAGTACAGTATAGACTAGTATATAGACTCATCGATCATTGGGCCTGAAAAATAACTTCTTAATGAACTAATTTTAAATAGGGCCTATAATGTACTAGAGCCAAGTTTGCATTTTAACAAGCGTTTAAAATGCTGTACTAACAGTTTTTACTTGAATGGTGTTCTGAGATTTTATAAAGTTAATTTAAAAACAAGCCATCAACACTGACGTTATAGCAAGCTTAAGCCTGCTTGTGGATTGTGATTCATTAGAAGATAAGCTTGTAATTCTATCATGTTGGGCTGTGGTTTACATGTTTGGTGGTTTATGCAGCGTCAATTCGCCAATTATAAACAATCAAGCTTCACAACCGCATGTGAGACGGGCATTAATCGGTGCCGGCCTGCGTAATTAGTTAGGTAGGCCTGCAAACACGCACGCACGCACGCACGCACGCACGCACGCACGCACGCACGCACGCACGCACGCACGCACGCACGCACGCACGCGGAATAAAATTTTCACGAAAACCCAAAACAAAACATTCACGTAGGCCTAGGCCTAACCAATATCGTTTCCATACCAGGGTACCTGTAATTTCAGTTACCTTTTCTGTAGTCAACCCACTGGAAAGAAAGTCGTAAGTATTATCAAATGAGTGAGTAATAGTCTAGATTTTGTTTTTGGCATAAGCCTACTTGTATTATTTAAGGTAAATTTCAATAAATGATAATAGGCTAAAAATTTAAATAAAACTAGGAAAACGCTAAAGTCCCGCCGCGTTGATGGATGAGCGGTTTTTTGTAAGTTTTTTGTTTGCGTTTTTTGCGTTTGTTTGCACTTTTCCTTTGCAAGTGCTTTTTGAATGCATTGTAGGTGATTGTTGTCAAGTTTCTATTGTTATACTTGTTAATTGGTATTATAAACCTCAAAAAACTCATATTAAAACCTTTGTTTCTGTGGATTCTGACAAACTTTTTCAACTTTTTCTTTCAAAAGGTACTACATCACCATAACCTTAATGTCCATGTGAAATCTGAACGTTGTAGTCCCACCCGTTTGGTCAGAATCGGTCCAAATGTGACGAAAATATCGCACTAAAAATTGAAAAACTAATATTAAAACCTTTATTTCTATAGATTCTAGCTAACTTTTTCAACTTTTTCTTTAAAAGGGTACTTCAACACCATAATCTTAATGTCCATGTGAAATATGAACGTTGTAGCCCCACCCGTTTGGTCAGAATCGGCCCAAATGTGACGAAAATATCGCACTAAAAATCGAAAAAAAATCGTAAAAGTACGATATTCATGAGAAATATTTCTTCGATTGTACCCAAAAACAATACACCTCTAAGTTCAGAGAAAACGAAGGTCCCCTCAAATTTTCATCAAGATCGCATATGCCGTTTGCCCGAAATCGAGCGAACAAACAGACGAAAAAAAAAAACAAAACATTAGAGCTAAATTTTTTGAAGGGTCAGTCAAATTGAAGTTTTCGCTTCGCTCGCTACGCTCATCCAATTACACCACACACCAATACACTGTTAAAACAAAAACACACTCGCCCCTGGCAAATTACCCTCCTCTTAAAGTCTAAATGTGGTTAATATATTTAAATTGCAAGAGTAATTCTCCTGGGAAAATTTGCATGACAACACAGACTTGCCCTGCCTACACCTACCTACCTACACCTACCTACGTGACCTAAGATGTACCCTCAACGGTTTGTGGCTATTATTTATTGTATTTGGAATGACCAGAACTGAACTTGTCAAAGTGTCCCCTATAGGCTCCACTTCACTCGTGTTTGATTGTAAAACCAGCCTGATATCAACCCAACTTTGACAAAGAAGATTGTTTACTTCTCTGTCCAATCAATTACTTATTTTACTCCCTCTGATTCGTGAACAAATTAGCCTGCCTAAGTATAATATAAACTCATGTATATACTTGTCTACACTTCCAGTGGTGGATTCATGGGAGGGGTCGGGGGGTAGGGGCGATCGCCCTCCCTGATTCTCAAAGGCTTACATTTTATTCTAAATGATAATAACAACCCTGCTGTACGTCATGATAACATACCAAACTGCTGTATTGTAAATCTAGTTAATCATATTGAAATATACTCTCCCTAAAGCCATTTAAACTCTCAGAAAAAAAAACCCGGGGCTGCTGAGCTTGGGGGGCCCCCCCTTACGAAGATACCGGATATGCCCCTGTACACTTCATGAGTGAAACGTTGTGCTTGTACTTACCCCAAAACATTGATTTCGGTGTTAGTGTGTGACTTGATCAGCTGCAGTTATCCCAATCATGTGCAAATAGCCCAGCGACCTGGCAAACTTCCGACCGTTGTTCTGATGCTTCCTGTAACTTCACGCCTAGAAGATAGACTATAGAAGGACCGCAGTTTAGCAAACAACACCACACACATTAGATATGGAGTCTCATATTAAGTTCTGCGGTAGACTAGAATCTAAAACGACAGGCGATTTCGTTGACTTTCACAACAATGTCATGATACACAACATATGATTATCAAGGATGCGTTTCAACAATAAAACCACAAACACTGAATTAAATCCTGGGTTACTTGCTTAAAATAATGCAATAATTATTTAAAGTCTCCGGCTCTTTCAACACAGTCGATGCAAGCAGCAACAACATGCCATGATTATTAGACAGTTTAAGTAAAAATTAGGTCCTACCCCGTTTTGAGTAGACCTCGTTTATTTGCAGATAGCTTTTTGCATGATTTGTTAGCATATTGTTCAATAACAACGTTAATTATAATAAACACAATTAATTGGTCAGGACATTTCGCCGCGTCGAATATGCTTTATTGCTTTCGACGTTTCAGCCCAAATGTGTGGGCTATTCTCAGAAAACAAGAAATTAAATGTAAAAAACTTACAAAAATATAAGAAAGAAAAGGCGTTGTCCCGACCAATTAATTGTGTTTATTATTTACCGGGCAGCGAAAGTCTTAAATTTGAAAACGTTAATTATATTGTTATAACACTAGGAAAACGCCGAAGTCGTTGTTAGACGAGTGAGCTAGCCATATTATGTTGAGTACGCGGGAACATTCCATTTCCTCTCTAGCATATTATAGGCTCAAATGCAAATATTCCCGGATACTCAACACATGGCTCGCTCACTCGTCTAACAACGACTATGGCGACTAAGACACGGGAGTTTCGACCGACAGTGTTGGCTCGAGCGTATAGCGCGCGACTCTGATTCGGGAGGTCCTGGGTTCAAATCCTGTCGAGACCGGCAATCCTGACTGAAGGTTTTTTTCGATGATTTCCTGCAAGAAATTGAGTCCTCTTAAACAGCCCTCGGACATCCCTCCACAATTGTGAAGGAGCACACAAGTAAACTGAAGAATGGGAGTTACACACCTCATAGACACCAAGAGTTATACTTGTGACATAAGGGTAGAAGTTTGGCAGAGCTTGAAGATCAGGACTGGACAGTTGTCAGAAACAAGCCTGGGGAAACCTGGCAAGCGAGGTCCATGCATAATTATTGGAAGTCAGTTATTGGTTGTTCATTGACGTAGGGGTTGGGGACCACACTAGTCAGACGTCAGATACTGGTGGTAGTAATCTGGATTTATAAGACTGTGCGTCTGACTAGCGAAGGCCCGAATGAACCCTGGAATCCATACGTATTTACATTTACAATTTATTGAGATTTTTTTTTTCAAAGTTGTCCTACAATTGTTTTCAATAACTCAACCGTAGCACTGTACATTTGGTTGCAAGCCTACAAGTCATAAATACATATCAGTAAATAGTTTTGTATAAGCATGATGAAATCATGCTCTCATATTATTTCATATTATCCATGTTGTGGGTAGAAACCTAACACAATAAATAAATTCTAGTCAAACAATGTTCTTGAGCAAAAGAGTGTATTTGCTTTATTTCACAATTTGATATCAATTACATAAAAATGGATCAACTCATGAGTCTTAAAGAATACTTCTATAATGCATAAATTCAGGCACAATACACTCTAAGAAATCTTGGGTGATCTACCATTATACGAGGGCAACAATCTACAATTATGAAATGGTGAAGTCGTCTTCAGACTCTCATAATCCGTAGAACTACCATTATATATTAAAGAATCCAGTTTTCCGTTTTATAAATGAACGCGAACCGCAAAAGTTTGAGATGATTTAACATTAATCTGCCGAGATTCGACGTTAACTTAAGTAGCAACTACCTATTTACGGAGGCCGGTTAATCTCCTATTTTGTGAGGGTAGATTTGCAGGCAGCATATTGTTACAGCACGGTATTTCTGGGAGAGATCACTTATATGTGAATGGCTGATGTACTATAATGTTACCGGCAATCTACTATTTATCGCGACAGGCGAATCTCCCATTTTGTAAGGGTAGATTAGCAAGCAGCATATTGTTACAGCACGATATTTCTGCGAGAGATCACTTATGTGAGAATAGCATAATGTACTATAATGTTACCCGAAAACAACTACTTGTCGCGGCAGGTGAATCTCCCATTTTGTGAGGGTAAATTGGCAGCAGCATATTGTTACA
>JAMZAV010014111.1:0-14394 GCA_024449915.1 Sweltsa coloradensis
TATTACATTTTCCCTATTTATAAAAGACTATCTATGCTGACTTGCAGTGATCTTTATGAGTGCATTATGTTTTTATAATCGTAAGCATTTCCTTATCCAAACTAACAGACTGGAGCAGACATCGCACGTGAAGCCGTTCAAGTCTCAAGTCATATGATATTTGGCTTGAAACAGAAATTGAACATTGGGAATAAACAAAACACGTATGTAATCTATCATTAATCTCTACAAGCACATTTCGAGCGCGCTTCATGGCAATCTTACTCGATCATGTCAAAACTATATCAATAATATGATTGCGTACGCAAATTAGCTAAATACGCGTGGCTCAAGGCTTCATTCGAGTCGTTTTTTTTAAAGAGACGCCTTGCCTTGTGATTCACTTTGCAATTCATTTTCATCTTAGTTCTTCTTAGATATAAAGAAAATACCTCTGATCAGCCGATCACTAGGATTGAGTGACAAGAAATAAGTGATTGAAAATAATCTACATTTGCATAAATTATCTTGTATAGTATAAATGTTTGTATTTCAATGTAACAGCTCGGAAGCTTTGTGTATTTCCAAACTCAGTGTCGGGAGGTTGCATTGCAAATGCAAGGTCACACTCGCTCAAGTTGCGCGCTCGCATGTTCACACGACACCGCTCACTCGAAGGCAAAGGAGGGGTGATAATTTACGACTTGCAGGTTTCGGTGATGGAAATGCAGTTGTGCCGGTCTTGCACAAAACCATGTACGCTGTTCAATCAATACGTAATAACCGTTAATTATTTTTCAAATGTAACTAGTGCGATGGATAGGTCAATGCTTTATCTATGATTGTGTGAAAACAAAATTGTAGTTTTTATTATATTATAAATAGTACTGGTAAATGATTGGTGGAACATAATTTTCGAATTTTGGTTAAAATTTCGATTTTTTTTTCAAGCTTGTGTTCAGCAAAACACGCTAATTTGTTTTTCCTTCCAGCACCAGCAAAAGAAATTTTAAAATTCTAAGTAGTTTTGATAATATCGTTGAAGAGCGTCTTTTTCAGGTGTTTGCTAAATCTCAAATTTCAAGGTAAGTATCAGATTAAGCTATGCGTATTATGTTTATTATTGATAACAAAAGATAGAGCTTTCTTTTAAATGTAAAATCGTGATTGTATCTATAGTAGATCAGAAGATATCGGGATCTAAAGAAAACACGGGAATTCATGCCTGACCCTGTTGAATTCGACCAATCCTCGGTTGAACCTAACCTTAACTTACGACATAATGCACACAATAAAGCTTCCCGTTTCCGGTCGTTCCGTATCCCGTCAATGACAACGGGAACATCACCAAGTTTTAACTTTCCGTAACGTTCCCGTTCCGTACGTTACCGGAACCAATCGGAATCAAGATGTGCACGTCCTAAAACTATTTTATCAGCTGATTGATGGTTTAAACGCGAGTAATATGCGAAATAAATTAAATAAACATGAGCGGAATCATTATCTGTTGCCACGTCCAACTCTGTCCAACTCTGCGGGAATAACAAAATAAAATATAATTAACACACTTGTTATTTGATTTGTTCCCGTCGGTTCATTGTGCATCGAAGCCCTTATCGTTAGCGTCTTCCCGTTCTCATTCCCGTTTTCGTTACCGGGCAATTGTGCATCGGCCTTTAGGGTACCTAGGCAGGCTAGGCTAGGCGGTTGTGTCGTTGGTGTGGGCCAGTTTTTTAACACAGTTTTTCTTCAATAAAAACAATGAAAAACAACTTCAAATGAGAAATAAATCAAGAATAACTCATTATTAACGATTTATTAACACTAATCACTCTGAAAAATTATTAAGTTTATTACTCTTAGGCCTACTAATCACTCTCATATTTCACTGTTTTCGGGTCGCCATCTTTTCCTGCAGTGCAGACGTACTAGAAAGACAAGAACATAATAAAAAATAACAAAATAGTATCATCACGTTTTTGATGTTATAGGTAGAAACAAAAAAACTTCAAAACTTTAGGGCCTAACGTCACTATTTCAAGCGAAATTTTAATATACTGTGCGCAAAGTTGCATTTGTGATGACAAATGACCAGATTACGCCTCGTAGGCCTTGGCCACGTCACTCCTCGCTACTTTAGCTTACAATTATTAATAAAACATAATATAGGCCTACTACTCATTTTAGGTTGTTTTTCATTGAAGAAAAAGTGTTAAAAAACTGGCCCACATCAACAACACAAGTGGCGGCTAGGTAGGACATTAGAAAATTTGGGACGGAGGAATCTTGTAAACCTTCTTTCGTAAAACTGCACATATTGACATTTCCAAGTTTATTTATTTATGAAGCATTGGCTTTACTCTTGAAGAACAAGGAGAAAATTCAACAAACTCCGCCATTCACAACCATAATACCCGCCAAAAAGAGGACTTCTATATTCCAGATAAACGCACTCTAAAATGCCATAAAGGTACTCACATGATAGGTTTAAAATTGTTTAATAGGCTACCACAAAACATTAAAATAATAAAGGATCTTCCAAAGCAACTCCATGAACTGAAATCATATCTGATAAGGGGTGCTTTTTATAGAAATGAAGAATTTTTAACTGCTCAAAATGCTCCTGAATTCAACTGCCTCCCCTAAATCTTTGCCCTTCTGAAATGGTTTATTTTTTACCATATTAACTTGTAACTTTGTCACCGTGCTCTGTATTTGGTCTTATCTTTGTCTTAGTCATTGACTCATTTACCTTCTGAAATTATTTAACCTGATATCTAAATTAAAATGGGCTATCACTGCATTATGCAAGCCAAGTGCTATAGGCCTATCATAGTATTTGAAATCATTTCAAGTTCAAGTTCACCAATTTTTTTATTTGCATGTTGTTAGTTAATTACAGATTTAACAATACATGATATTGATACATCAAGAAAAACAGCAAAGCCCACAAAGTTTTTTGAAAACTTGAACGTGGGCAGTTATATACTACATAGCCTATAATATAATACATAAAAGGACAAAATGGTGAAAGATGAAAGAATTAATTAATGCAAATTTACAAAACATAGTTTAAATGATGCAGTGTGCACTACAATAGCCATTTTACATACTTAAACATATAAACTAAATTAACATTATTAAACTTTATTAAACTAAAATTGGACGTTGCTCAAATAATAATATATAATAGTTTATTGATAGATTTCCTGAGACATACAGTTTTATTTCTCATTTTACTATCGACATTTTTATTGGTAAGCTTGTAAACAGGAGTAATTAAATTAAATTAGTAATTAAATTAGAGATAGTGTCTCTTTATGATGATTAGATTTTATTATTTTAATTGGTTAATTAACGATTAAATTCCCAAGGTAGTCAGTGTCGTTTTCGGAGAGCCATGTATTTATTTCCATTTTAAAGCTGCTTATTCTTGTTATTGATTTAATGTGATTAGGAAGGAGGTTGAATAGTTTAGGGCCTAAAAAAGTAGCATGTCTTTGGCCAAGCTGGGATTCTCTTCTCGGGATTAATAGATTTTGGTTTGTTTGCTGTCTATAGTCCATTTTATGATCAACTGAGAGTAGCTGTTTTGGCGTTGCTTCCAAATGCAGAACAGTTTGGCTAGCCCCAACTTTCTTTGTGTCGTCTTAATAGGGGTTGCAGCTAGTTGGAGTCCTTGTGTTATTGTTGTCTGTTTGCTGATCCCTTCCTTCCTTCAATGGCCATGTTGTAAACTACCTTTTCTATCATAAAGTTTATTGAGGTCTGACAACGATTTTACCCTTCCCAACTCAGAGCCACATCCACAACTAATAAAATATTTAAATTAAAATTAAAAAGAATTAAATTCATATTCATGTCATACCATATTCTACAACAAGTGGAACACATTTACGTATATTTGACACCAACGCACGTGCGTTCGAATCCCGCGTAAAATACCTTTTTATTTCGTCATTGACTCAATAATGACATATTTTATTATTTGTAACTGATGTTTAACAGTAAAAGACGGAATTCACAAACAGATACCAACAATCTTATGGTTATATTATCAAAAAACTTTTGCCACGGTAACATTAGTTATAATTTGCATTGAATGTGTGAGTGTGTGTGGGGGAGGGGGGGAGGTATCTTGGGAGAAACGTGGTCAAAACATGATAGATTGCGAACAAATGTTTTGTCACCATCATATCATAATTTGGACGGTTCCTTTTCTATTGTGGAAAATAGTAACCAGCAACATATTATTGTTTTTATACCAAATAGAAAGAAGTAAAAAGAAAACACAGCCTGTACCGGGATTTAAACCCGGAACCATCGGCATAGGAAACATGAATAAACCAACTTAACAAACCCTTTACAATACTGAGATTGACCCTTATTCATGACCGCCCTTTATCCGTCGATGCGCCTATATTTGCTTGGTTATTGTCTTCCTCTTGTGCATGTTATATTTCCATTATCAAGCAATACTATAAACAAGAAGCATAGACGATAAAAGTTTTTTATTTAATTCACGGAGCTAAAAAGCCTATTATACAACCAAAAGTTGTGAACATCATGACCACCCTGACAGTGGCTTGCTTTCATATGAATTTATGTTTAATTTCTCTGCTTCCGATGCAAAATACCGTGGGTTGGTGTCGGTGGTGCCGACAGGGCTTAACATTAAAAACGCTTTGACATGTATTTATGTATCAATATGTATACAGGATCAGTATATCTGTAGCTGTGTTTTTGGATGAGCGTAGCGAGCGAAGCGAAGATTCCATTTCACTACACTGGAGAAAAAAATCCGGAATGTTTTTTTTTTTTTTTCTTTTTTTTTGTATTTTTGTGTGTTTGTTAACACGATTCCGGCTAAACCGATACTCCGATTGCGATGAAATTTTATGGAGGCCTTTGAAATCTCTGAACTTAGAACTGCCACGTTTTTGAGCGCAATCGGGAAAATTTTTCTTATAAAAAACACAATTTTACGATTTTTTTCGATTTTTAAAAAAATTCTTCGACTTATAACACTTACATGCTTTATCCGATTGTAATGATTTTTAACAGAACCTTAATTTTATGAATTAAGATATTCGTGTGAAATTTGAGCGTAATCGAAAAATTATTTCTCATGAAAATCGAAATTTTACGGGTTTTTTTCTTTTTTAAAACAATTCTTTGACATATAACACCTACATGCTTTATCCTATTGTAATGATTTTTTTATAGAACCTTAATTTTATGAATTAATATACTCGTGTAAAATTTGAGCGCAATCGAATAATTATTTCTTATGAAAATTGCAATTTTACGATTTTTTTCTTTTTTTAAAATTACGTAAAAATTACGAATTATTAAAAAAATTAAGTTAATTTTTAATTTAATTTAATTTAATTTAAAAAAAACCTTCGATTAAGTAATGATTTTTTCACAGAACAACAGAAAATCCGCGTAACACAATGCAGCTCAATGCACCAATTACGCTCATCCAACAACGCGGCGGGACTTAAGCGTTTTCCTAGTTTATGTACATGTTGTGTTGTTACTGTATACTTTTATCTTTATTTTTATATTATTGTTAGACGACACAATCTACAATGATTTGTATTTTGTATTAGGTAGGCCTACTTATGTATTAACAATGGTGACTGTCCAGAAACAAATTAAAATTCATTCGTTCCTCTTTAAATTAAAAGACCTGACCCCACTGAAAATCAGTTGCGAGAATAGCACCGAGAAATACTCATAGAGCAGACTCTAAATTCGAATTTATTTATTTAAGTTAATTTAATATTCGATATCGATAGGTCATTTGCCACTACTATGGAGCCATATGCAGACTTACGCTAAAGCGTACATGCCACTATAAAACAACTATTAAAGTTAAACACGGACTGCTACAACATGCATTTTCAGAAATATATTACCGGTATTACACGATAGTTTTACGAAATGATATGGTAATTTAGGAATACCATTAATGCAGGTCAAGAACGCACCACATTTTAAATTATATATTTTATTGCCTCCCCCCTTCCACTGAACACCACATCTCAGAACCTTACCACCCCCCATTCAACATTTACGAGCTACTCTAGGGGATGTCCAACATCGGCTGGGGAAAGGAACCGGCTTTCGTAGCCTGAGGCACTCTCAGTTCGCTGTGGAATGCACTATAGTAGTCATTGGATTTTGTAATGGGTTGGCATCATAAAAATTTGAGAGGGTTTGATACAGATGACGATTTTTAAATATGTGCAGGAGGAGAGATTTATAATATAATTGCCTTATGTGAAGCACATTTACAGATTTAAATAACTCTTCTGATGGATAGGCCTACCTTCTGTTTTTTTAACAGAACCTTGACCCCGTATGTGCTTTGGCAATCAATAATGGTTGTAAATGAGCATCTAGAATCCCACCCATGCTATAATGCCATATTGAAGCACTATTGTACTAGAGCCATATATTACTGTCTTAGTGTATCAAAGATGAGGATGTATCTAAGTCGAAGAAATAATATTAGATACTGAATTTTTTTGCACTACCGTGATGGACATTCCATTTCAGATTTTTAAACTCAACACCCGATATTTAGTATGACTTGAAAGACTATAACAATTGCAGGTTAATTTTACAATGACATGTTGAAACATGTAACTTTATTCCAAGCTTTAGCATTTGGGTTGTGGCGATTCCCTGTTTGTAAAAGTTATATAGACTGTTTTTTAAGATTTAAACTAAGATTATTTTTATCCAAACAAAGAGAGACTACCTTCATTGCTGCTTCTGCTATCTGGAAGACCTTTTCCCAACACAGTGTGTAGGGTTCCCAAAACCGTCCGGAATTTTCCGGACAGTCCTGATTTTGAACCCTTTTGCCCGGGAAGAGGAATTGCCTCATTCCGGACGGCACTTTGTCCGGAATTTGTGAAAAGTCATATTTGTACTACATTTATTGAATTTTAGAGTATTGCAGTAAATTTAGTGTTTTTTCCTCTAAAGTTGGTACATCAGTTGGTTTGGAAATTTTGGAAAATAAAAGTTAGTTTCTTTCATGTAGCCGCCTTTCCGTGTCCTACCCCTAGCTAGTCGTGCTCGTGACTGCCCTGTCCACTACCCCCCCCCAACCCCCTTGGCCCTTTTGTTTTGTATGCGCACTTGGCGAGGCGCAGGCGCTACTTGAACTTCGCCGGCCAAGGCCAACGTAATTCAATCAGCACTGGGCGCAAAGCAGAAACATGAGATTTCAGTTTAGTATTAGTCCGTTTGTTGGAGGGAGGGATGGATGGAGGATAGAGGGAAAATGGTAGGCAATTCCCCTCCCAAAAAGAAGAGTCATTGAATCTTTAAATTACGTATCGGCTGTTTTGAAGGTTAAAAGGGTAAAAAAAAAATTCGCCCCCAGCGGCTGGGGCTTCGCCCCAGACCCCTTGTGTGCCCACTAACGTTGGAGCTTTGTCCGGAATTCTAGGGGACCCAAGTTGGAAACCCCTCCCAGTGTGAGAAAATAAGGACTGTGTCATCAGCATATGAATTATTATGCCACGGATGTTCAAGTTGCACAGTTCATCTATATAATAAGAAATAGAATTGGGCCTAGGACAGGCCTTGTGGTACCCGATTTTTTTTACTCAAAGTCCTCACTGCAAGTTTTTCCAATTTTCATTTTGGGTTCCTATTTTACTAAAAAAATTTTTAATGGGTTTTAAGGCACTCCCTTTATACCTTTTTCTCTCACACACACACACACACAGCTTTCGCCAAGGTACAGACTTTACCGTAGGCGTACCAAGGACACCCCACGTCTTCTGAGGGGTGGACACGGCGGGGCGGCAGCTACCTCCTCCTCCTTTGGCTGGCGCGTTCTGGAATGCCTAGGTACACTAAGACTAGTGGTGGTGAATCAGAGGTTGGCTAAAGGCCTTGAATAAAAAAATATGATAGTGGACGAGCAGCGGTAAAAGATAATAGGGAGAAGGGGTTTTTGCTATGAGGTAGACAAAACGTTCGTTGGAATTAAATTATTTTGGTAAACATGGTACAATGACAATTTATGTTGTGATTACGAGTGAATTATTGGATCCAATAAGCAAATGATTACCTTTACATAGAAATATAGAATACAGGTGAATTTAACAAAGGTTAATTATAATTAGTAGCCCAAAATTATTTGTACTCATCCTTCGCCTCAGTTCCGTAGTTATTCGTCGTTATCGTTGAAAGAAGAACATTGCAGGATTGACGCGTCGGTTTTCGATGCGGTCGGTGCGAAAGCGGGGGGGGGGGGGGGAGATGCAGCCTTGAGCGGGCGATCGTGGGCGTCCTGACGAAAGGACGGCCACGTGCAGTTCCGATAAATAATATCGCCCCTTCCTCAGACAATGGCTTGTCTGGAACCGGAATTCCCTGCTCCTCACGTGTCACATCTAGTTGGTTACAAGTGTAAAGGGTAACACACGTCTCGGAAGGCCCCGCGGGCGTCGTTTTCAAAAGGGGAGTCGGTCTTCGGTAGACGACTTGATTGAGGGCGTCGATATTAGGCAGTAGTACGGCGGGGGAAGGGAAGGGGAAAAATGGCCTTGACCCAAATACCTAAGCCCCCCACGTGGTTCTTGTAGAAGGATGTGGAACCACAGCGTGGTCTCGAAAATTGATAACAAGGAAAAACTTGGCATGGAACAAATGAATGAAAGAGTAGATAGGATAGCTAAGGATAGGAAGAATTCTTGCAGAAAGCTCGATTACCCTTTGGGGTCGCTGGGGTCGTCATGGCCCTGTGGCGTCTCCTAGTAGCCATGGCAGGGTACTTTTTTGGTCGGCTCACACGCGAAATAAATGTTGAAAATAAATTAAAATTAGTGCCCCGGACACTTCGAACACTTTGCTATCCCCCTACTACGCAATTGCACTGCCATTATGGCTGGTTACGCACTTCGGGTCGCTTTTACTGAACTTAAACACTCGGCATGGTCGACACTTGTACGCTTGGAGGTGGTTCGGGCGAGAAATGGGTGAGCTCGCTAGCTGATGTTTCTAGCACGATGGTCAATGCAAAACAATGCAAAAACCACCTTGCGTTCACCTGTTGCCGTAAAGGGGCCCTATATGCGGGCTAAATAGCACCCAAAGATCTACCATTTACTAGGATCATTAAATATTCATGATAAAGATTGCTCACCCAGGGGTGTTTTGATTAATTATGATAATGCAAATAATAACAATAAATTTTAATAGGGTAGGCGGCTGGAGGGCGTCTTGCTACACGGTAATGTCTCCCAGATATCAATAAAAGGCTCCCTGCCATTCGCAGGAGCAACGCCTTTTTTCGCACATCTGGGTAATGCCCTTTTGCATCCAAAACGAGTCGGAATGACCTTAACCATCGAGCCTACAGACTCGCTAGCGCCCACTGATCGGCACACGTAACCTCGAAAGGTTTTAAAGTGAGCGCCAAAAACGTCTACAGACATCTTCAGATCAGGTTTTGGTACGTGGCCGTGCGGGAAACACAGGGCAAGTCTACCCACCCGTCACCAGATCAGGTTTAGTACGCGGCCAAAAACCCCCTCTAGGCGCATAAATACGCCTAGGGCCCAAACTGCTTTTTAGCCAGTTTAAACATAAATGTCCAAGAGAACAGAGAAAATAAGTATTAAATCTTCGGTAATTACCTAGTAATCGTTTTTTATCCTCGTCGCCAAATTATGGTGTTTGGGTCTGCTAAATACTATTTAAAAACAACGCATTTAAGCTACATGTCTTTCTCTTTATTCTGTCATCATGGCTCTCCTCCAGAGTGAATCTACCTACATGTTAACTACAGAATACAAGTTCAACACAAACACTACAATAATAAAAGATAAAAGTGTTTAAAAAATGCTAGGCCTATTTAAAGGAAAGCCTTATCTCTACATCTTGACCCGGAGGCAGCCCAAAAAAAGGACTTTTGTTTTAAAAAAAGCAATGTTAAAGGTCTTAAGTCTATCCATCCTTGAGGTACAAAATGCCATCGGCAGACGAGACCCGGGATCGGTCGTCCCGTCTATTGTCTGCATTTTTCTCTTTTCCCCCTTTTTTTGGCGTGATCGAACTTGGGAGCGAACATGTTTTTTTTTCTACCTGCCTTCGCCATTTCAAATCTATTGTGATGAAAATAATTTATTCAGTTTTTTTTATTTTTATTATTGCAAATATTTAATAACGTGGTTCAAATGTGTAGCTTGAGTTTGGTTAAAATTTAAAAATGCGTTTTTTTTCCCTAGTGTCTACGATCAAAACGACTGAAATAATAGGCCTAATTTACCCAACCAAATCAAAATTTGTAAAAAAAAAAACTGCACCCAAAGCTCTCCTTCAAAAGCCCTTCGGCTGTGAATGCTGCGAGATATAGAAGTTGAGCAAGCTTTTTTCTTTCCCCCCTAGTTTCGCTTTGAAAATAAGTAAGATCATTTCGCCTGTTGACGAGCGCCAAGCCAACGATTTTTGTGGTAAAAAAGTAAAATTTTTAAACTCGAAATCATAAAAAAAATTCTTGGCCATGAACCAAATTTCCCAATGGCCAAGCCATTTTTTTATGATTTCGAGTTTTAAAAGTTTTACTTTTTTACCACAAAAATCGTTGGCTTGGCGCTCGTCACAGGCGAAATGATCTTACTTATTTTCAAAGCGGAAACTAGGGAGAAAAAATAAAAAGCTTGGCTCAACTTCTATATCTCACAGATTCACAGCCAAAGACTTTTTAAGGAGAGCTTGGCTGCCGTTTTTTTTTTTTTTTTTTACAAATTTTTGTATTGGTTGGATATTACATCTTTTGTTGTTCGTTTGCTATCATGGTGTGAATGATGGACTTTGAATGATTAAATTTTCTAAGTTCAAAGTTGTTTTTTGACATTTTTGGGCCCCCGGCCCCCCAAAGATTACCCCTTGTGTTTTAAGCACTAGATATTTATAATGGTTAAGAGCAGTTTAATTTCAAGTTGTACAAATTACCCCGCCTTGGTAATTACGCGTTTGATTATGATTTAATTTTCCCGGTCCCCAATTGCCGGTTTTGGTTATATGAGGTACATCTGAGTGTGGCCGAAGTTTCAAAGTTCTAAGATGAAACCGTTTCTCAGTACCTATAGCGTATTATTCATAAGAGTACGGAATTACCTACTTTTTATATTTGATTTTCTCCGGTAGACCTACCCGTTACCCAATTTTGCTTTCCATATTCAAAGTGATAAGATGAGAGATATCAAATGTATTCCCGATTGAAACATCTCGTTGTAGGTTTTTTTTGAATGATCTCTTAATTTCAGATATGTTTTTGTCATTTTTGGGCCCATGTCATCCCAAATTTAGCCCCTTGTGTTTTGGACGCAAGATATTATAATGGTTAATAGCATGTTTAATTTCAAGTTTGTACAAATTACCAAGCCTTGGTAATTACGCTTTTTGATTATCACCCAAAATTTTTGATTTTTCCCCGGTCCTGTTACCCGATTTTGGGTTTTGAAAGCAAACGTCACTGCGTCTGAAGTACATCAAAGTGTGGTCCAAGTTTCATATTTTCTAAGATTTACCGTTTTCTCTGTAGGCTAAATTAATCTCCGCGGAGAACTAGCTAGCCAGCCACCCAGCCCCCAGCCAGCCAAAAGGGAAATTTTGACGATTTTGAGACCCTTTTTTTAACACAAAATGAGTTGTGGATCGGGTTGATTTTTTTTTTTGTATGTCATGGACCACATACCAGGTCATATACCGAGTTTCAAGATTGTAACTCTTTGGGGGCGGCGGTGCAGAAAAGCTGAAAACCCCCAACTTGGTAGCTGTATATGGGGCTGAGTTGTGTCGCCTAAGCAGTCGCATGCGCTTGTTGCCGGGGACGCCCTAGATATATTTTATGTAATATTTAAAAAAATATATTTTAGAAGAATTACCCATAACTCGGTCAGTTTTTATTGTAGAATTTCGTAAAAAAAAAAAAAAAATCAAGACGCAAGCTTAATATTTTAACAACGTTATTAGATATTTGCAATTAAACATAAAAATCAATAAATTAAAAGAACAATAGAACAGGAAGAGAATACAGCAGGTAGAAAACCCTCATCTTCTAGGATGGTCTATTTACGACTACAGCGACAACCCCTTCGCAGATGCCTCATACCCATACCCGACGCGTCCGTCGATGGTCACTTTGTACTTCAAGGATTGATAGACTTTTGAAGGTTTTTTTGTTACTAAAACAGTAAAAAAGGACGACGACGGCGACAACCGAAAAAGGACTTTCGTTTAAAATAGCAACGTTAAAGGTCGAAGGTTTTTTGTTACGAAAACAGCAAAAAGGACGACGAAGGATGACACTTTTATTTCGGTGCGCTTTTAGCCAATCAAATCATTGGCCATAGGCCTACGACTAATTTGCAAAAATAATACGGCTGACGTAGACTATCCACGGTCTTAAGAAAAAGGGCCCGGTAGGCATTTGGCTCACTCAATTTCATAGCGAGCCCGTATTAACCCCACACAAGAGAGCTGCCCCTGCAGTAGGCCTACTTCCGGCGCCATGTGTTGCCAAATCAATTTTTAGTTTCCTCAACTGCCGTAAAGTAAACAAATTTGGATTGAAACAGACATAACAAAGTTGTTTTATTTACTACAATTAGAAATTAAAAAAGTCTGCCCCCACCCGGGGTTTGAACCCAGGTCTCCCGCATTCCAGACGAGCGTTCTTAACCCTTAGACCATCAGGATGGGTACATTTTAATCTCTGAATTGTAGTTGCATTATACATCTGAACGGATGGAATATGGATGTAATGGCTTAAAAATGGATGGAATGTGGGAGACCTGGGTTCAAATCCCAGTGGGGGGGACTTATTAATTTCTAAATGTAGTAAATAAAAACAATAACACCTACGGGAGTGTTTCCGGACTAACCAAATCGAGAAATAACAAAATTGATCTGTTGTAGGCCACATTTGTTTTTCTAGACTGTTTCAAGCCAAATTTGTTTACTTTTACGGCAGTTTACGAAACTAAAAAAAATGATTTGGCAAAAACATGTCTGCCTTGTGGCTGCTCTCCTGTGTAGGGTTAATACAGGCTCGCTAAATTTCACTCGTCACGAGGTTGGCTGGGTAATCCGGGGTCCGGGGTGAAGCCCCAGCCTGTAGGTGAGATTTTTTTAAAAGGTGGCCTAAAACACGTTTTCATGCGAATTTCAATCGTGAATAAGTAGTGATGGGAATTTTCATGAAAAAAAATAATCTTGAAAATTTCATGAAAATTTTCAAGGTTTGTTAATCTGTTATATTTGAACTGTCTTTTACCATATTATAAATAGAAATAATTTATTTATATCAAGGATGTAGGCCTACAGTGGGACTCAGGCTGAGGTGAAATTAGTCTATGCAATATCTTGCTGATTAAGTTTATTCTTGCAATTTGCAAATAGGCCCAAATTATAAAAATAATCATTGAGACAAAAATGTTGAGTATTGAATTGGGATAGAATCAAACATGAATGATGGAAACATTAAGCAACATAAAATTTATTATATCAAAATGTAAAAAAATACACCCGAAGGTCCTGGGTGGTTAAGAGAAAGCCTAGATTATAGTCACTACAAACAATACGGTACATTACTACAGACTAATCGGAGGCGAAGACCGCACACACACACGTTACGCAAGTAATGTTTGTCCCGGTCTTTCCATTCCAATACCCTAGGCATTTAAGTTCCGCATAACCCTCTAGCACGTGTGCTAACGGTACCGGTAATTAAAGATGGATTTTATCTGGTTAAGGCCCAACTGGACTTTTGCCTATACAACCTACAAAAATAATAGACCTTCATTTGCAGCCTTCGTATTTATTTTGACAAACTTCTAGGCCTAGGTCAATGTAGACCGTTAGGTGGCTCTTAACCCCCCTCCCCCCCCCCCCTCGAACTAATGCTACCATATGTTTCCTTAAAGGAAATTAATCGATCTTTCCATTTCTGCCTGTTTGCCAATTGGCAGCTGGGGCGTTTTAGACGGTAGGGGTGGTCCAAAGTCACATATGCAAATATATGTTAAAATATTTTTTCTAATGCAAATTAATCTTCATTTTATTATTTGATTGCAAGACTTAACATCATACATGATGTCAAAAACATAATACACCTACTGATTTGCTATATGTATACACAGGGTTGTCCAAAAAGTCACAAAATAGTATGAAACTTGTGGCGGCCATTATTTCATCTGTACACGTATATAACCCCCTCGAACTTATAACAGTGTGTGTTTTCTCACAGTTGAAACTATGTTTTTCTCATGCATGCATGTTTGTCAGTTAACATCTGGGGCGTTTAGACGATAGGGGTGTCCAATGTCTCATATGCAAACATATGTTCATTTATTTTTCCTAGTAAAGTTTATCTGC
>JAMZAV010014112.1:0-14504 GCA_024449915.1 Sweltsa coloradensis
CAAAATTTAAAATAACTTAAACTTTAATGACATTTGATACACTAATGTACCGGGACACAAAATAATTAAAATATAAAGTGTTCTAAAATAACAAACTTTATTTAATTGATTAAAGAATTCCTAATCTAAGAAGACCACACATATTATACATTATATACACACACCGGCTGGATACTAAAAAATGACTACAAAAACAACCTATAAATATATATATATCAAAAGAATTTAAATTAAAAATAAACACAGGTTAACGTTAAGTACACCTTTATCCCCTGCATACAAAAAAACTTTAAAAATACAACAAAGTTACAAAACATTACACACTCAAAGCATTTAGATCTAAGAGAGGAAGCTTATGAACCGTCTACATTTGCGCACTATAAATTTACATAAATTAATTAAATAAACATTCAAATTTAAATTCAGGCCCCGCGACTGCATCCTTGCAAAACTTGATAAAATTCTATCTGCACATATTGTTTTACATATAGTAATACTAGTTTGTGCAAATTAATTTTGACAAGCTTTGCAGGGATGCATTCATGAAGAAAAGTGAATTTATGTATTCATTATGAAAAAAAGCGTGGTAAAGAGTGAGGTTGTAACTATGCCAGGAGAAGGCGACACAGGGAATATCAAGCACAGATAAACATTGAAGGAGAAACCCTGAAAGTGGTGGACAGTTTTAGCTATCTAGGAAGTGTAGTAATGGCAAGTGGAAAGATTAAAAATGAGATTAATATCAGAATAAAAATGCCAGTAATTTCTACCAGTGTGTAAAAGGCCTGGTGTGGGTTAGGGAAATACCTATTCAGTGTAAGATAACACTATATAAAACCTATTTCATACCAATCCTTACGTATGCAGCAGATACCTGGACAATGGGAGATC
Organism: Sweltsa coloradensis; assembly: GCA_024449915.1. Classification (NCBI taxonomy): domain Eukaryota; kingdom Metazoa; phylum Arthropoda; class Insecta; order Plecoptera; family Chloroperlidae; genus Sweltsa; species Sweltsa coloradensis. The sequence goes on from JAMZAV010014112.1 coordinate 892, forward strand.
GAGAGGAGAGTCAGATGCAGGCGGCACAGATGAGATTCTTGAGGAGCACAGTGGGCAAGACGAGAAGGGACAGAATAAGAAACACGGACATTAGAGAAATGCTAGGTGTAGAGAAGTTAAGTGACAGTCACAGGAGGGGAAGAACACGGTTGAGATGATATGGATGGACATAATATGTAACGAATGGGGGAAAATAGGATGCCCAAGAAAATGTATGAAAGAAGGATTGAAGAAAGAAGAAGAAGATGGGGTAGACCAAGGAAGAGATGGAAGGACATAATAGCAGGAGACTTGGAGGCAAGAGGAAAGAGCTGGGAAGATGTTGAAGAGATACGATTGTGGGAGGATAGAAAGAAGTGGAAAAATTTGGTTGTTAAACCCAAGCTGACCCTGCTAGAAGCAGGAAATGGCCATGTATAATGATGATGATGTATTCATAGTGCACAACTGTAGAAGTTTTGTAAGCTTGACCCATCTTTAGGATCTCAATGCTTTTGAGTGGCCTAACGGGCACCTAGATGTTAATTACAATTATTGCATGTGTTACTGCTAACAATACTGAAAGACCAGGTAGAATAATATTTAGGTATCATTGACATATTGAGGCACTGGGAAGAAGAAGGGCATAACTTGACTTACGTCCATCTTGCGGACATCGTTTCATTTGAAAGTGGCGCTGAGCCTGCATCCATTGCCGCTTACAAGTTTCAAATGCAACCAATAGATTGTGCCACATACCTGCAGTTCAATATCACGCCTTTCTTTCATAACGCCATTTTAAGCTGAGAAGTTATGCCCTTCTTCCACCTTTATGAAATGTTTTTGTAATTTTTCTCAAAACTAAGTTTTCTGACTTACGCCGATTAATAATCGGATTATGCTATTTTAGTCTTACGTTACAATTTTATGTAAAGACAATCTATTCAAAATATGTTATATTATAAGTAGCTGATCGGAACAAAATAAAAAACTATAAACTAAAGTACGGTAATCTGAAACAACACAACGTCAGAAGAATCAGTGTACCTAGTGGTATCCCAAACTTCCCTTCTTGCTCTAGTTGACAAGCCTAGTTGCACTTATGCAACAACAAAAACACCACAAGGAGGCTCCAGTATCCTGAACATTTAGTTAAGAGGTTAGAGTACCTAGGTAAACTACGGTATAATCTATAAACATAGTACCAAGTACTTACGGAATATTGATCGTTTTGCATGATTTGAGCCCTAAACATTATTATTTTAAATGCAATTAACTAGTAGGCCTAATATGAAGGCCATATAAAGAACGAAAAACATTATTTTGATTTCATGATGACCATAATATAACGTCAATAAAATATAAATAGTAGGTACTAGACTTCCTACTTGAACACAATATAAATTTTCAATTCATTATATAGCTTGATCAGTCCCTTATACCAGCTTATGATTTCAGTTTTAAAATAATCCTATCCTAAATGGTGATTATTTAGCAAATTTTCAGCAAAGAAAATGAACAGCAAGCAAAAATATTCTTTCATAGATTTGGATATTATATACTAATTGGATGAGCCAAGCGAAGAATTCAATTTCACTGACCTCCGAAAAAATTAGCTCATTTTTTTTCTTTCTTTTTTTGTTTGTTTGTTTGCTCTTTACCGGACAAACGGCATATGCGATCTTGATGAAAATTAGAGGGGACCTTCGAAATCTCTGAACTTAGACCTGCCACATTTTTGGGTACAATCGAAGAAATATTTCTCATGAATATCGTACTTTTACGATTTTTTTCTATTTTTAATGCAATATTTTTGTGATATTTGGGCCGATTCTGACCAAACGGGTGGGGCTACAACGTTAATATTCACATGGACATTAAGGTAACGGTGATGTATTGCCTTTTGAAAGAAAAAGTTGAAAAAGTCAGCCAGAATCCATAGAATAAAGGTTTTAATATGAGTTTTTTGAGGTATATAATAACAATTAACCAGTAACAATACTTGACAACAATCACCTACAATGCGTTTAAAAGCACTTGCAAATGTAAAGAGATCCCACGCAAAGTAAAAACTTACAAACAAGCTCATCCATCTAAACATAAATAAATAAATAAATAATAATAAAAAAACATGACTAAAAAAAGAGTTGGCGAAGCGCCTAGTAGCTATATATCGAATTTCTCTCCCAATAATTTGTTTTATTAGGCCATTTGTTTTTGTCCATAGATGTCACAAGACATCAGTCAAGTATTCTTTTAAAGCTTTAATTAAAGTAAAATTTATTTACTAAAACCTTTGGGGAGTCCCAAACTAATTTTATTCATTTGACATAAAGAAAACAATTAATATCCCATTGTAAACAAATTTTAAACCAATCATACAGTAGCCTAAAAAAAAAATTTTGTGACACAAATTTTAAGTTCAAGGAAAACTTAAAGCACAAATTTGTTGAAGGTGGGTGAAATAATGTGAGCTTGATTGTAAGGTTTAAAACCCTCCAGGAAATTACCGACTAAATTAAATGTGGGTAAAATTTGCAATTTTTCCCCCAATGTATTTATTTGTAATTGATTCTTAAGAAACTTCTGCACTGGAAATTTTTAAAACCTTACACAAAACAAATAACTAGGAAGCATGGGCTAAAAATGGTGATTGTCATATTTATTAGATAACCTGTATACTCTATTTAGTTCTTCAAAGCCTAGTTATACAAAAAGAAAAGTCAAACAATTAGCAATAGTTACCACAGCACACAAAAATCTTGAAGTAAAAATTTTTGTAATCCACTCGAGTTTTTTTTTTCATAAACCCATCATAAAAAAAAGCTCCCTTTAAATTCGGTATAAAAAAGTTTAAATAATGAATATTAAAAAAAGAAAAGGTTTGCTTTTAATTTTTAAGAAAAGAATTGTCAATAAAGTATAGGCCTACAAAAACAAACAAACAGTATGGTACAATTGATAAAACAAAGTTACCTACAGCCTACAGTAATACCTAGGTACGACCGAACCTTATCAAACCAACATAATAAAAAACCGGACCCTCTTTTCTTATATACAATATTGATAAGTACTAATCAACAATAGTCAATAACTTTTGATATTCTACGCCTATCAATATTATCGTTTCTTGACAGTCGTGCATAGTTTCATATCAATAAATGCTTACTGACTGCATGAAATGAACAAAATTCAAATTAGTTTTGCTCATTTTTGAGCAAGAATAGTATAGACTTCTATCAGCACACCTTAAAACAAAGTAGGCCACAGTTGAGACACTCAAAACAAACAGATATGTTTCAGATTTTTGGTGCTGCACAATCTTTCTTGATCAGGGGGAATACAGAAAACTTCATCATTGATATAAAAATTATTTGTTTGGCAAGTGTTGATGTTGATACATGTAGAATGTATAGATATCTAGACCTAACAGCAGACTGATTTACTTTCCATAAAAAACCCATAAAACCGGAACAATTACTCTTCTTGGGAGGTGTCTCTCGGGACACTGGGACAGATATGGGGAAAACCAGGACTGTCCTGGGAAAAACGGGTTATCTGATTACCCTACTGTGACTGGTTCATCAAGCAAGGCCAGGCCAGCCATAGCAGGTATATTATTATTATTTATTATTATATGGGTTCACCTCTTCTTTCCCGATTTGAAGTTTACCATGCAGCATTGCAAATTGAATTGGATAAGTTCAAATTAAAATTAACTTCTCGTGGGTTGAATTATGGATTGCATTGGAGATTATTGTGTTGTGTACCTGTTGAGCTACATGTTTTACTGCCCATGGTAGCAGCTTATTCGATGACATGGGTGGTAAAGTACCATAGTATGTGCACAGTTTTTTACAATTACTTTCAATTTGCATAACATCCCTAAGTGTTACCTATTATAAATGGCAAGTAGGAACGATTCTACCCACTTCTGCATAGAGTTCTTTCCAGAATTGCATTCTTTCTTTTGCTCGATCACTTTTCAGTTCCAGTTCTGCACCAATGTCAAGGTAAAGGGTATTGGTAGAAGTAGAAGGCTCCCAGTTTTCTTGTAGAAGTCTTGATGATTCGGGTGTAGGATTTCTATAAACATTGTTGTCCATTAGAAATTTTATACCATTTGTGCTACTGTAGGTACAGGTACAAGGACATGAGCTACATTAATTTAAAAACATTACTACAACTTCATTCACGCTAAGGGTGGGTAAAAGCATGCACTAAGGCTCATTCACATTTTACAGGATGCAGCAAGAATGTGAAGGAAAAGGGATAGTTAACTTAGTCAGACCTAGCTTACAGTACCGGTATTGTGCAAGTGTTTGGGGTTGCTACCAGATAACACACCAAGAAAGTGGAGATGGTCCAGAGGAGAGTAGCAAGATATGTTATATGCGAGATTTTAGATGGCGAACGAGTGTAAAAAGTATGCTAGATAAGCTTTGTTGGGAAACTCTAGAAGGAAGAAGAAAAATTGAAAGTCTCTGTGCTATGTACAAAACCTAGGCCTACCAGGGAGAACAAGCATTGGCAAACTTGAAAAGGCTGATTATGTTCGAGGAGGTGACCACTCCTATAAAGTAAGAATTGTACCTAGCAAAACAAACACTGGTAAATACTCATTTCTTGCTAGGGCCAAAAGGGAGTGGAATGCTCTCCCAAAAGGAGTAATGGAGACTCTGCCTAAGTCAGTAGAAGCATTCAAAGGTTTGTTCAAAAAGTAAAAACTGCTGTTAGTGCAAGATACATAATTATTTGTGTGTTTTAAGTAATATTATATGTCATGGTTTTATTTAGTAGCTAGGGCCTACATAGGCCCTATAGAATAGGTTATAAGTTTTTAATACTTAGGTATTTTAATATATTTCTATTTTTACTTTGCGTTTAGTATAATACAGCAGCCACCATATGTCAAGACTCAAGATGTATATGATTGCAATCAAAGATGCCAATAAATTTATATTCTATTCTTTCGAGCAGTCTATAGTATTTCCCAGGTTTCATTCAGAGGAAGATAGGATAATTTTAAAATAAATTACTCACACAAAACTTAAAAACTTACACAATGTACGTGCCCCAAAGCTACATAAAACTTGGGGCATTTTGCATTGAAAGCAGGAATAAACCTATGGATAGGAGGACAACAAGCTACACAAAGTATGAGGCCTAACGTTCCAAAATACAAACACGCAAAACCTTATTTATTCAAACTACATAGGTTAATTCAAATTTATTAACTCGAATTACAGAGATTACTGCAATAGAATTTTTCATCTTTACTTACCCTGTTTTTGCAAAATTAGTCCACATTTTAACCATTCTTTTCAAAGTTATTGATGCAGGAGACTGAGGGTTCAATTCCTCATAGTCCAGCATTGTTATGTTGAACAGGTATCCAAGCTCATCCCCATGGCAAGCACCTATAAAAATACAGTAGGTAACACAGTAAATTATGGAAGTAGTCTACAAAAATTCATAAATTCTCAACTTCTTCTTCAACTAGGCAACCGAGTCGTGCACTATAAAAGTAGTGTATTACAACACAAAAATATTACTAAGACATCACGGATCTAAAATACATTTGAAAGTGAAGTGCTAAACTATCATCAAGAAGGGAACAATAAAATTATCCCGTCTTTTCAACCTATCTCTGAGAATGAATGCCCAAAAACAATTATTAGTTTTTTCCTTTTTTATCGTTGCCAAGAGTCTTCGTTTGAATAAATGGCCAGCTTTGACTACTACTTTAGGATGGGAAGCCCCATTGCAGGTTGTGTATGCAACTGTAACATATAGCTAGATATACATTTTGTATCATTTTAAGTTTTTGATGCTAAATTGTTCAACATATACTATTTTGTAAAATACTATACACCTATAGGTAATGCTAATTTGATTTAAAAAAAAGATTTTCCCATTCACATTGAGATTTAATTTAGCTTTGTATTCTAACGGTTTTTGGCTATATTGAATTGAAATGTTCCTATATTTCATCATTTCCCATAAGCAAGTGAAGAAACACTGCAAATTTAGGGTTTTGGTGAAAAGAAAAAAACATATGCTTCAAAATATTAAATTTGAACAAATAAATGCTAAATAATGTACAGAATCAAAATGCATAGTGGATAGTTAGCCAATTGTCTCTTCAGTTACTACTAGATTTTAATTGGTAGAGAAGCAAGAGAGATCATAAATGAAAGGAGGGGTGGCAGGCAGCATCTTGACATCACAACACCATGAACAAGTATGAAAAATGCACCTTGTCAATTTTTTTCTAAAATTTGTCAAGTTGTCCTCCTTTGTAAATCAGTTTTTAACAGGATAGACGTTAAATAAATACATAAATAAATACGTAATACACTTGGGCCTATACGGCCAGTATAATCTAGTAGTATGTCTATTTGCCAGTATTTGGGGATTGGTTGTAGGACTCAAAGTCTCTCCCCTGGTATTTCAAGTGGCTGTTGTGAAGTACCCAAAGTCTGGCATATGCCAGAGTTGGGCGGTGTACAGTGCCCTTGCACTATGTAGAAGGATCAATAAAATAAATAAAAAACTAACAGTAAATACTGTAGTAACAAGTACAGTGAAGGGCTAAAGAGGCAGAGAAGATGAACCTCAGGAAAATGTTATTGCTAATTTGTTGGAAACTGGGAATGCTAACATGCCTGTCATGAAATTGTTCATGCGATAATAAATTATTTTTTAAAACCATTTTTAATTGCAAGTACTGGTACAGACTTAAAAAAACATGTGAATGTTAACACAATAGGTATTATGCATCCATATCCATATTATGAATATGTACACATTAAAATATTGTGTTAACAATTAACATACATATTATAAAAGGCTGGTATCTAGTACATAAATAAACATATTACCTGGCATAAAATTAGCACCAATAAGATTTTTCCAAAATCCAAGTTCTCCACCATACGAGAACTGGAAATAATACACTGGTGCATTTGAATATTTGGTGTGCTTCTTCACCGATCGGTCCACAGCACACCCAAACCATGTATCTGAAATAAGCTGTGGAAATACAAAGACACAGCTGACGTTGAAAGTTTTTTAGGCATACAATTTTTTCAGTTGACTACCGGTAAGTAAATAAGTGCATATATTTAGATTTACGTGCACAATGTACAAAAGGTTTACATACATTTACATAACTTTCTCTGGTTTCAAAAGAAACTGGTTTGCCATGAAAGTAGAAGTTCCTTATTTTCTTTGCAATTTCTCTGGATTGTTCTGTATTGAGCTTCACATCCACATCTATTGAGATGACATTTTCAAATGTTTGGTCAACTTTTGACCACCGCGAGGGATCAACTATCATATCTGTAGAGAGATACGGATACATTATTTCACTTTACACACAACAATGCGTTAAGAGTTACATATGATAATAATCAAGGTGCGCGGAAGCGCACCGGGCCAAGCCACGCGCGGCTCCGCTTCCACTAGCACCTATTACCGCACGCCTACTTTAGCACGGTGTCGCCGACGCGAAACCATGTGAGATAAAAACCTGCAATTTGCTGCAATCGATGTGCTTTTACTATGAGATGACCCATTTCAAGTTTCATCCCGATCTGCTGATGCGTCTAGAAGTTATTCAGACGTCAAGATCGTTCAAAAATACTTTCTTCTTGGTGTTGGGTGGGTGGGTGGCTGGCTGGCTGGCTGGCTGGCTGGCTGACGAATTATGTATCAGTTTGTGGGCCCTCAATGGATAATGTTAGAGAAGCCAAAATTTGCACCGATGCCAGTCATCTCAGTGGCCATGTGCTATACAAACGGTAATTGGATTAGATGCCCGGAAGCTTAGATAATGCAATTTTTTTTTTATTTATAACTGAGATGCTCAAACCTTTTAATTATCAATGAGTGAGATTTTATTTTGAATCATTGTAAATAAAGTAATTTTCTCTACTTGGATGCTAACTTCCATACCGTGTACGTTCTAAAAAAAATTATTGATATACCATACAAAAATGCAAAAACTTGCAAAAAGGGGCCAAGCCGAAAACGAAGAAGATACAAGTGGCTCAACTGCATAAAGTGGTGATATCTAGAAGTGTGGCCAAGCCCATTATTTTGCTTAAAATAATAAATATATTTATTAATTATATAATAAATTAATAATATATCAATATCCATATTATTATCTAACTATAATTATGAAATAAATATGTTAACAAAAATAACATAAACATTAAATAAATTTATTGAAACATTTACATGTGGAAATATCAAAATTAACAGACGCCATTCAAAATTAAAAGCTTGGTCGATGGATTTGGATTGGTTATGTTTTGGTTAGTCAGTAACTCGACCAAGCTTTTAATTTTGAATGGCGCCTGTTAATTTTGATATTTCCACATGTAAATGTTTCAATAAATTTATTTAATGTTTATGTTATTTTTGTTAACTTATTTATTTCATAATTATAGTTAGATAATAATATGGATATTGATATATTATTAATTTATTATATAATTAATAAATATATTTATTATATAATTAATAAATATATTTATTATTTTAAGCAAAATAATAGGCTTGGCCACACTTCTAGATATCACCACTTTATGCAGTTGAGCCACTTGTATCTTCCTCGTTTTCGGCTTGGCCCCTTTTTTGCAAGTTTTTTGCATTTTGTATGGTATTGTGTTTGCCAAATGGAAAATACAGCCAGCGAAACCTTACACATTCAAAAGCAATCCTCATGTACCCTTCTACATTTGCACGATATTGATTCATAAACGTACACTGACCTGTAACCAGGGCTCAAAATTAACGCTGACCAAAACACTCTCAGGCTGCCTGTTCTGTGTTCTAGGCAGCCCTCCTGTAATGTCTCATACAAATTGCATTAAATAGTTGATTTTCCTTAAATAAAAAGTTAATCTCACAACTGTTGCACGATGCTATATATTTAGATTATTTACAAATTAACAAATATAAGTTATCTCATCTCATGAGTCATGAGTCATGACCATGACATTTGAAGACAAACTGTGTGCATGCTGATAAATAACCTGCATTCCAAAATGGTTCCGATAACTTCAAATTGGAAGCCATTAAAAATCAAGCTGAGACAAAATCTCACACATCACTTGATTTGGCTGCTAAAGCAAATGAGAAGAAACATAAAGGTGAGGATACTCTTGCTTTAGTCACACTAAAAAAATTTGATATGGGAACAATTCGACCGCCTGACTAAGCTGTTTCGGATTTAACATAGGCCCTAACATACAATTTTGTAAGTTCAAATATTAAGTATTAACTAATAAAACGTAAATAATAACTTAAAAATCGGGCTACTCAATTCTAACAGGGCTGCCAAAAAGTTTTAGACCGCAGCCGGGAGGGCTGTCCTAATTTCAAGCACTGCCGGTAACTTACATCCTTAAAAATCTTGTCAAATAGAATTTGCACAAACTATTACGTTTAAATTAAAAGTTGCAAAATTCTATTTACCAAGCTTTTTAAGGATGTAGTATCTCTTCTTTTAGATCTCATTGCTTTTGAATGTATATGGCTGTATTTTTTTGATTTTTTTGTGTGCATGGGATTTTGCTCAACTATCTAGGGCGACGGTTCGTTCGCCCGCAGCCAAGCGCACGCGACTGCTTAGAAGGCGATGACTAACTCGACCCTGTTTACTCCTACCCGAGTTAGGGGGTTTTCAAGCTATCTTGCACACCCGTCCCCGAAGATTTACAATCTTGAACTCGGTATATGACCTGATTATGTGGTATGTGGTCCATGACATACCAAAAAAAAATCAGCCCGATCCGATAACCCGTTCGTGTTAAAAAGTGCGTAAATATCGACGATAATCGTCCGGCTGATTGTTGGTTGGTTTGGTTGGGGGGGGGGGGGGGGGGGGGGGGGGGGTAGTGGATTCTGCCAGAGGAATAAGAGCCTACAGAGAAAACGGTACATCTTAGAACTATGAAACTTGGACCACACATAGAATTACCTCAGACTCACAAACTTCCGCCGAGAGACAAGCAATATTTCAACCCCAACACCCCCTAAATCATCCCCTAAAATTAAAATAATTCATAGCTCTAACCCAAAATTGAATTTTTAGTCAGTTAGTTATTAAAATTAGGTTCTTAATGTGTTTTAACCCAATCGGTCCTATTCTCAATATATAAATCACATTTTGTCACCCCCATCCCTAATAGTTTATATTATTTTTACCTTGATTTCCAGCATTCACCACAAAGGCACCTAATGAGTTATCAGCATGAAATTTGGCATGATGGACCATGGTAATACTAATATGAAAAATCATTCGCCGAGAGGCAAGCGATATCCACCCCAACACACCCCTAAATCATCCCTAAAATTGGAATAATTGATAACTCTAAACCAAAATTGAATTTTTATTAAAGTTATTAAATTATGTTTTAATGTGCTTTAACCCAATCGGCCTATTCTCATTTCCTTTATCACATTTTTTCAACCCCATCCCTAATAGTTTAATTATTTTTTACCTTGATTTCCAGCATTCACCATGAGGCACCTAATGAGTTATCAGCATGAAATTTTTGGCATGATGCTACATACTAATATGAAAAATCGATATTCCACCCCCAACACACCCCTAAATAATCCCTAAAATTGGAATAATTCATAGCTCTAACCTAAAATTGAATTTTTATTTAAATTAGTACTAAAATTTTGTTTAAATGTGTTTTAACCCAATCGGCATATTTTCATTATATAAACCACATTTTGTCAACCCCCATCCCTAATACATAGTATATATTATTTTTATCTTGATTTCCAGCATTCACCACAAAGGCACCTAATGAGTTATAATCATGAAATTTAACATTATAATACATAATATATGAAAAATAATCCGCCGAGAGGCAAGCGATATTCCACCCTCAACACCCCCTTAAATTGGAATAATTCATAGCTCTAATCTAAAATTGATGTTTTATTCAAATTAGGTGGTTATTAAAATTATGTTTTAATGTGTTTTAACCCAATCGGCCTATTCTCATTTCCTAAACCACATTTTTTCAACCCCCATCCCTTATAGTTTATATTATTTTTACCTTAATTTCCAGCATTCACCATGAAAGCACCTAATGAGTTATCAGCATGGAATTTGGCATGATGTTACATACTAATATGAAAAATAATTCGTCGCGATGCAAGCGATATTCCACCCCAACATCCCCTAAATCATCCCCTAAAATTGGAATTATTCATAGCTCTAACCCAAAATTGTATTTTTATTCAAATTAGTAAATTATGTTCTAATGTGTTTTAACCCAATAAGCCTATTCTCATTTCCTAAACAACACTTTTACAACCCCCATCCCTAATAGTTTATATTATTTTTACCTTGATTTCCAGCATTCATCATAAAGGTACCGAATGAGTTATCAGTATGAAATTTGGCATGGTGGTACATAATAATATGAAACTAATAATCCGCCAGGAGACAAGCGATATTCCACCCCCACTGTTCCCTACCACTCTTTACTTTGGGAAAAACGTTATGTTGTATTTGTTACAATTTTTAATATTTTAATTGCTGATTAAAATTATGCGTCAATGTGTTATAGTCCGGTCAACAAATCATTCACACAAAATCCCAAGACGACATTAACCATATTAAATTTAATAAAAACATTGAATATTGCCAACTAGGCCTACAGATTGTTAACAAAAAAAAAGATGATAGCTTTGGTTTCTAGACAATCTGTTTTAAAGGCACTGTATCCACCTTTACACGTATTTCACATATTTTAAGCCTTGACATGAAACAACACAACAAAAGATGTGATATCCCCCCAAAATACAAAAATTGTAAAAAAACAACAGCCAAGCTCTCCTTCCAAAGTCTTCAGCTGTGAATGCTGTGAGATATTAAGTTAAGCCAAGGTTTTTCATTCTTTCTTCCTAGTTTCGCATTGAAAAGAAGTAAGATCATTTCGCCTGTTGACGAGCGCCAAGCCAACCATTTTCGTCGTAAAAAAGTTAAAATTTTAAACTAAAAATCATAAAAAAATTACTTGGCTATTGATTTTGGTACGAGGACTCTAAAAAGTCAATGGCCAAGTAATTTTTTTATGATTTTGAGTTTAAAATTTTAACTTTTTTACCACGAAAATGGTTGGCTTGGCGCTCGTCAACAGGCGAAATGATCTTAATTCTTTTCAATGCGAAACTAGGGAGAAAGAATGAAATGCTTGGCTCAACTTCTATATCTCACAGCATTCACAGCTGAAGACTTTAGAAGGAGAGCTTGGCTGCCGTTTTTTTACAAATTTTGTATTTTGGGGGGATTACGTTTAAATTAATAGTTGCAAATTCTATTTACCAAGCTTTTTCAAGGATGTAGTATCTCTTCTTTTAGATCTCATTGCTTTTGAATGTGTATGGTTGTATTTTTTCTATTTTTTTGTGTGCGTGGGATCTCATTACTTTTTCAAGTTCCATTGGAATTTTATTTTTCTTAAAATACATAGAATAATTTTAATAGAAAAGTATTAATTGCTGTGGTAATACCAATTAAGAATAGAATGTAAAATATCCCATGGCCCTAAGACTTGCTTTTTGTACTCAATCATTGTAGATGAATATTGTTGTTTTTAAACAACTTGTTTATTATATACCTGTAAAAGGCATTTAAAACCTTTATAGTGATGCCTTCCAGCTAACTTTTTCTTTCAAAAGGCACTACTTCACCATTAACTTAATGTCCATGTAAATGATGGAGATTGTAGCCCCACCGGTTTGGTCACTAGTAGTTAGTAGTAGTAACTAGCATCTTTAAAGTTCAGATTGGAGAAGAGTTGACAGGTTGGGAAAACATAGAGAACATAAAGCCTACGATGCTTACCTAATATTCTTATAAGAACAGGGTTGTAGCCGGGTTAGTCTTAACTCTGGCGCTAGTGTCTAGCCCCTATTGAAAATGCCACTTAACACTAACCCGAGTCTTCTAACACCGCGCTACGGTAACCCTGGTCCGAGGCAGGGTTACAACTGGGTTAGGCCAACACTGCTACATGGATTATTAAATATTATTTGTTTAGGTGGCCGTGTGAAGTTGGGTTAAGATTATAAAGTGACGCTGAAAGCTAAGTAATAATATGTTTTGGCAGACAGATCACGGGGAAAGTTTGGGAGACAATAATTTCAAACAATTATCCACGCGTATGGGATATTAATTCGTTTGAGTTGCATACGCGAATCAGGCTAAGTTGAAATTGTTTTTATTTTGTTTTAGATCTGCTGTAGCTTACTAGGATATGGTTCGTATGAACAACCAAAATCTCGTAGGCATACTGACAGGGCACACCTCAAGATGGTATATCTATATAGGCCCATCTGAAAAGACATAAATTATTCACGAGTGAGATAATCCCTTTTCCAAATATGATAGATCATGTGGTACGCCTAGGGCTTATGTCCTAGAAAGAATGACAGAAAATACGAGGCTTTGTTAGTTTATTATTCACTTCAATTCATTTCTTTAATTGTTGTAGAAGATTGGCACTTTTATCTAAAAGACAATTCCTGTCAAAATACTAATCAAAAGGTTCTTGGTTTGCTTTTAATATATGTACGGTGTACTTTTGCACAAA
>JAMZAV010014113.1:0-12317 GCA_024449915.1 Sweltsa coloradensis
AAAAAAACATTTTAAAATTTTAAAGCCCTTTTATTTTTGAATAAAATCAATTTGGGTTAGAGTTATGATTATTCAATTTAAAGATGTTTGGGGTTTGGAGGTGGAATTTGCTTGCTCCGCAAATATTGATTTTGATGTATTATCTCCCCCATGACAAATTTCGCGCATGGAACCTTTTGTGTTAGATATTTTATTAATGGTTTTAAATTTTTAAAAATGGTTTAAATGGTTTTGGTTTTGGTTTTGAAAGCAAATGATTGCGTCTGAGGTACATCTATAAAAGGTCCAAGTTTCATAGTTCTAGGATTTACCGTTTTCTCTGTAGGCTTTTATTCCTATCCCCAAGAATTAGCTAGCCAGCCAGCTAGCCACCAGCCGAAAGGGTTTTTTAAAACGATTTTGAGTCACTTTTTTAACAAAAAACGGGTTATCCGATCGGCTGATTTGTTTTTGGTGAACCACATATCATTCATATACCGAGTTTAAAGATTGTAAATTTTTTCGGGGCGGCGTCTGCAGATAGCTGAAAACCCCAGCCCCCAACTCGGGTAGGCGTAAACAGGTCTCGAGTGTCATCGCCTAGAAATCCCCCCGGCGCTTGCTTGGGTGACCACCGTCCCCCTAGATAGCAAATATTTAAACATATTTATAATATTTGTGTGTAATACTTCACACAGAACAAATCTTCACCCGCCACCCACCCCCGCCCCTTGTCTTCCATCTTATATACATGGGTACATTTGTAGGCACTACATTAAAATGTAATTTAAAAAAAGGAAAACACATTGATGAATGATTATTATACGTATTAAAGAATACGCCCATTGAGGACATATTTTGTCTTTATCAATTTTTTACAATAGGATAAATATAAATAGTAAACAATATATGGCACGCGCTCAGGGGATGGGACATGAATCATTTTCTACTTTTTTTTAAACGTATTTAATTTTATTATTAATGACACATTAACAATACATTATATAGTTTTTTAACCATGTGTGGGTTTATGGAAAGTTACTCAAGATCACAGTTCTTATTATCTCGGGATTGAACCTGATTCTAACCAAGCAATTGCGGACTGTCGATAACTATCACAATGTTTACTTTGGCATAGAATGAATATTGATCTGAGTGGTAACTGGTTTTAAATTCTAAACAAGTAAATTTTTAATAAAATGGACGGATGTAACCCATTATTATACTTTAAAGTGTGTATTTGGTTTGAAACAGGGAAGGCCTACTGCCAAGAGGTATCATTTTAAACACAATTTGAATATTGCTTCAATAGGCAAATTCGATTGTAAACCCAAAAAAATAAATATCATACAATCGAGATTAAAATATTCAATGCACTTATTTTTATGTGCACGCAAACCTATTATAACCCTAAGCCATTCAAAACCACGATCCCTCTGAGTCGGAGCGGGCAGGTAAACTCAAACATATTCGCTGGCGCCAGTTCCTTTTGTAAGATGCTGCATGATTGACAACTAGAAACCCGCCTACTAGTCGGTTAAGCTGCTAGCAACTTTCCGATAAAACGAAGGAAAGGAATTCTACCTCCCATGATACGGAGTCTTAAAAGGAAAGATTTTTCAACGTTTCAACTAATTTTCCGATTGTCTCTTGGTGTGGTTTAATGTTTTCTTGTATTACCTCACCCGCACTAACTATGAACTTAGCGAGATACCGCACAAACAACATGGCGCAGGTGCCCCCCACCCACCCCCTACCACTCGGCTCAGTACTTGATGAGCCAGAAAGTGAGCCAAGCAACAAGTGCTCAAACTTCGGCCCCATCTCAAATCTGAGATGGTTGGCTGGAGTTGGACACAAGACAGTCTTGACCTGGTCGTCTTTTTTTTTAATAGTAATTTATTGAACATTTTGGTTAAAATATAGGTACAAGCAGTTAATAAATAGATATAGAAATTCCTGAGTAGTTCCCTTCCCAGACTCTTAACTTTCAAATGATACAGTAAGAAAAATAAGTCATGTTTGGGGTTTAGTTTGGGCAGTGTGGTCCATTGGGGAAAAATATAAACAAAAAAAATCAGTAATTCTTGCACTCACCAACACAGCAGGACAAAATGTGAAAAACATAAAAAATCAAATAGCACTGACATAAAAATGTTTCAAAAAGAGCTTCACAATTTTGTTATAATAATATGTCTTTGGGGAGTTTATGTTATATCTATATGGTAGAGTAAGGTAACTGTATTGGCCAAGGTTTTGAAATAAGAGTATTTGAGCTATTGTTATTACAGGCACTATAAAAATTTACGGTTAAAGTCGAAGATGTTTGGCGAATGGAATAACTCATGATAACTGAAATGGGTGTGTACTTTGGAATGGTTCCTACCATTCTCAGGCATTAATTATTTTGGGCAATTTTGAAGGTTTTCAAGTTTGAGGGACACGTGGAACCCCATACGGGGTGGGGATATGTGAAGATCGGTCGGATAACCATGGTGTAGAGAAGCTGTTTTTTTTGTTTTGCTAACTTGCTGGTTTTATTCAGAAGCGGGTAGAGGCTTGACATGGAGGCGTAGGCTTGGTCTATTTTGCTGTTTAAAATGGTGAGTAAAATGTTAACTTCGAGGCAAAAAAGACTCCGAGATATTTTATGAAGCTAGACCACTCAATGGGATTGCCATTAACTGTTACTTCCGGTGTGGGGTACGGTCTTCCGTTTCGTGAAGAAAATTGCGGGATGTCTTGGCTTCATTGCATTCATTCATCAATTTTCACAATTTTTTCAATTTGTGAAATACCTCCGTAGGGCGTTCAGGGCTCTTTGAAGTCACGGCTGGATCGTGCCGGGGCGAACGAGGAGGATAATATGGATGTGTCGTCTGCAAACATGCTGATGAAAACGTGCAACCAAATGGGGAAATATCATTTATTGCAAGGAAAAAAGGGTAGGTTCAAGGAGAGAATATTTGGTACTCCGCAGCAATGCTACGACAGGTCGAAGTTTTATATTTGATTGATACGAAGAATTTCTATTGGATAAGTATAAATTTAAATAAAAAGGATGAGGTATTTTGGAAAATTGTGTATCTTTGAATAAAAGTCCATTATCCCACACTGTGCCGAATGATTTTTCGATGTCTAAAATTAGCATGCCAGTGTTGTTTGGTTTGAGTTAAAGCGGTGCGAAATATGTTCAGGTAAGCCCGTATTAGTTGGGGCGATAGTTGATGATGTCTGCGGAAGCCAAATTGTTCTTGGATTAGGATGTTTTTTTCCATTATATGCTTGTTCAAGCGGAAGAATGATTTTTTCTAATATTTCGCTGATGTTTGACAGAAGACAAATAAGCCGATAGCTAGTAACATTGCCCTTTATTTTTTTCCCGGGGTTTTGGGGGAGGCTAGTACTTTGGCGGTTTTCCAGACCTGGGGGGGGTGTGATGTCATGAGGATATGGTTGATAAATATTGTCATGGCGATAAAACATTATTTGGATAATATTTTAGCACTAATTTAGGAATTCGGTCTTCCCCCGAAGATTTCTTATTTTTGCGCTGTCTAATAATTTGCACTTTTTCCCGCGGGGTAGTGACCTGGTCGTCTAGTCTCAATAACAACAACACGGATGTGTTTTTTCCTCGTTATAGGCTACGCTCCTATCCCTCACACCTGGACACCGACAGCAGGTCGTCCTCCCGGGCGGGGAGGCGAGGTACATGTTGAAGGGGGGGAGCCGCTGAGTCTCTGCTATTTCTACCTGCCGAGCGTGTCTCGTACGCTCATCTTCGACCAGAAGCCAGGTCTGCCCACAGCACCGGCCGGGGATCTCTACCCTCGGGGCCGGACTAGACAGCGGAAAAGTGTGGCCTCGCTCTTACCAACATCAGCGAGGGGGACAACGGACCGGTCAGGGGTTTTATTCGGTCTCCACAGACAAGGGTGACTGGAGATTCACTGCGCTCGTCGTTGCACGTGAGTCAAGGATTATGGGTCTTAAATTTATTTGGTCCAAATTTATCATTGTTTTTATTTAATATCTTGTTTATATTTGCTAGGAAAATAAATTATAAAATTCTTTTTTTTAATTCTGTGTTTTGAGGCACCATTAACATGGAGCAGAAACCTTGTAAAAATGAAATATTGTAAAACGTGTCCCATTTATTTATTTTTGGTCAAAAACTAAAAAAACTTTATTAAACCCGGGTATAAGATTGATCGGGCCAACCCCTTTTTTAAAATATTTGAAAAACGCTATTGCAACCCCCGGTCTTGACGGACAATTTAAAATCGTGAAAAATAATTTTTCCCGAAAATGGTAAAAACCTGGTTTTGTTTCCCATTTTTTACCTTATTTTTGAACCGTTCGTGTCCCCATCCCGTCCGGGTTTTTGTTGATGGGGAAAATTAAACCCCGTCTGAACTGCTGGGGGCAATCGTCAAAGCTAACAAAATCTCTACTTTTGGCATGATAATTTTCGTTCTTTAAGGGATTTACCGATGGGGTCCGATTAAAAGTCGGTTTCTCTACATAAAATGCTATTTGGTTTGGGTTAGAAAAACGGGAAAACCGTTTTAATCACTTTGGGCACAAAAATGTTTTTTTTTTGGGTTTTTTCAGTTGAATCATTTACGGCCTGCTATCATTTTTTTTGGACGAATCGTTCGCCCCATCCCGATGTGAAACTGATTTTTTTCTTATAAATTTCAAGTGTTCGCTTTTTAAAGGTTTTGGGAGACATTTTAAATGTGGGTTTAGCATTCGGGACTGTCATAAATCCAATTCACCTTTGCTGTTGGAGAAATACCTTTTCGAAAATAATTTAAACGTTTTTTCACGAAAAAAATTTTGGCTCGGGCTGACCTTCTGCGACGCGACATGTAAACCTTGGAACCCACGATGATTAAGCTATTTCACAACATCCTGGGGCAAAAATTTTTAAATGATTCGAATAATGTATCATATTAAGCAATGCAAGAAATTGACAAATGACTTTGAACAAAAAGTAGTATGCCTTGCGGCCCTACACTACATTTGTACCCCCTCCCACCCTAGGGGTGACATTTTAAAACACTGCACTGAGCTTGAGGCTAGCTTTATAATAAGGAACAGACTTTTGATCTCTACTCACAAAATTTTTTTAAAATTTTAAATCTGTGATCATAAAGTTTTGGATATTAACTTTATAATTTTAATTTTAAACTAGTTTATTTCCCTTAGCTCTTCTTTAATATTCATTTTTCATTTCTTTCTTTAAAGAATATCTGTTATTAATTTTCATTGTTAATATTTTTGATATTTCCATTTAAAATTAAAATTTTTCAAATATTTTAAATTAATTATTTTTTATGTCCCTATATTGATATTTTTTTAAATGTCAATAATTTTTTTGTTTTCTATCCATTAGGCTATGCTTTTTTGCACTTGTGGATTTTTACTCTGTTGTAATATGCATGATAATAAAATAAAAAAAAAAATTAGTCTTCCCCTTTATGTGTTTGCTTAAACTTTACTATTTTTTTTCGTAGTTAACATTTTGATTACCGCCAGCACTGGTAGCATGGCCAAAAAAAATCGTTCCCACCCATCTTAATTTTTGGAAAACCAAAAAAAAATTTCGTTAAGGACAAAAAACAATTTTTTTTCGATGCGACGATCTGACACGATGGTTGCTACCCCCACACGATTTGCTTTCCCTACTGCGCTGTACCAGTGCACAGCTCTTCTCGTGCGAGCGAGCGAGAAATTTCTCAAACACAGCGAAAAGGGACGCGCAAAAACGTGAAAATTGGGAAGGCAGCCAAACCTAAAAGTTTTTTTTTGGCATAAGGGGTTCCATTTCACAAGTATAATATCCCTAAAAGCCAGCGACTCTGTGGGCCCTAATCTTTTTTCTCTTTCCCAAAAATGAAAAAAGTTCTTTAGTGTTTCTCTTGGCATGCCATGTTTTTGCTTCAGGTCGCCCCACTGCAAACTCTGAGCTGTCTACCGGAAAGCAATGTCACGCTACCTTGAAGTGCGGAAAGTCCCCCTTCCCCAAACTTTCCCTGGGTCCTGGCGACGCGCCCCATCCGTGGGGACGCTTTTGAGACACCAGCCAGGGCTCAGGACAGTGGAGGTGGCCCTGACACGGGGTCTTTTCGCAACTCTCACACTCCACTGCTGCCCAAACACAAGGGAAAGGTTTTAAAAAGTGCGGGGTCTCCCACTTTCCCTTGCCCAGCTACGGGGAGGAACGGATTTTTCTATCGCATTTACTGGGGGTTTTTCCCAGAAAAGTTTTTTTTGGGCAGAGTTTTTTCAATTAAGTCATCGTGGTTTTTCCTGAAAAAACTTTTTTAATGCGTGCTTTAATTTTTCGCTTTCATTAACAATCATCCATTGAAAACAAAATGAGACAACGGAATATCCTCTAGGTGTTTTCTTTCATTGAATTTACAAGAGGATTTTTTTTAAATGGAAGTTTTTCTAAAAATCATTGGGCTACCCGAGAACCCAAATCCAAATACCAGTTAGTAGCCCTATGTAGAATCTGCTCATCTCAAGTTGTACATGACTGCGTTGTGAAAACGTCACCTGGTTATTGCAGTGGGGGGTATATGTTGTGATGCTAATAACATCACTACTAAAACACATACGTAGGAAGTGTTTTTTGTACATTTTGATCAAATATACATACGAAGGTTTTTTTGATGTCGGGGGAAACAGTGTTGCACTTTGATATGATTTCTCTAGGTCAAAAAATTCCCAAATTTCGTAGAAAACGATTTTAAAGTCTAGGAAAATCCGTCTACAATTCCTTATTAGTGTTGAATAAATAGGAAAAAACTAAACAAACTTATAACTCTTTTTTTTCAGTGCCAAACCCACAAAACCACCCCCATCATGAAACCACTGCCACCCCGTCCCTATGACCCCCTCCATACCACCCCAGTACCACTACCGTACCACTGCAGTACCATTTCCAAAGCACCGCCCCAGGCACGAACTTCTCGCTACAAATACCGGGCCCTCTCTCCCAGGAAACAAGGGGGCGCCCTTCACAACATGGTAACACCTTTTTTCCCAAGCGGGGTTTGCACGAGTATCTATCAAAGGCCGAGGCTGCGGCCAAAACCGCTGACTAAGAAGAGAGGGCAAAGACAAGCTAGAGGCTGCAAGGTGAAGCTAGAGGGGGGAGAAGATTGCAACTGAGGCTGCCAAGGTTGTGCTAGAGTCCCAAAGTCCAGGGAAAGGGCAGAGGAGGCCCCCGAGCACAGTTTTAGAATAGAAGCTGGCAGGATAAATTTACAGGCGGAGAAGATTGCAACTGAGGCTGCTAGGACAAAACTAGAGGGGGAGAAAATTGAAACTGGGGCTCCCAAAGGTTGTCTAGAGTCCGCTAATCCACGCCAAGGGCAGGGGAGTCTAAGCCAAGTTCACGGGCTGGGGTGGGGGGCTCCCGGTCCCCGCTGGGCTGAGGTTCCTGGCTCAAAAGGGCCGGGGAAAAGCCCCATTTGAGAGTAGCGACGCACTAAAGTCTCCAACACTCGCAGACCCCTCATATCGCAAGGCAGAGGTGGACGCGCCGGTCCCCACCCTAGGGCTGAGGATTCCGGGCCCTAGAGGCCCGGGGGAAAAGGCCCCAGTTTGAGAGTGAGCGACGCCTAAGAGTCTCCAACACTCGCAGAGCCCTCATAGTCAGCAAGGCTAGAGGTGGACGCTCCCCGGTCCCACGCTAGGCTGAGGTTTTCCTGGGCTCGGGGAAGCCGGGGAAGACCCCCAGTTTGAGAGTGCGACGCATAAAGAGTCTCCAACTCACAGAGCCCTCACGTCGCAGGCCAGACGTGGGGCTCCCCGGTCCCACGCTAGGGCTGGGATTCCGGGCTCAGAAGGCCGGGGAAAGCTCCAGTTTGAGGGGGAGCGACGCACTAAAGTCTCCACACTCGCAGAGCCCTCATAGTCAGCAAGGCTAGAGGTGGCGCTGCCCGGTCCCACGTTTTGGGCTGAGATTCCTGGGCTCAAAGGGGCCGGGAAGAGCCCCATTTTTAGGGGGAGGACGCACAAAGAGCCCCCCCCCCTCCAACACTCGAAAGACCCTCAGAGTCAGCAAGGCTAGGGGTGGCGCTCCCCCGGTCCCACCTAGGGCTGAGGTTTCCCTGGGCTCAGACCCGGGAAGTCTCCAGTTTGAGAGGGAGCGCGCACTAAAGTCTCCAACACTCGCAAGGCCCCAAGTCAGAAAAGGCTAGAGGTGGAGGCTGCCCGCCCACGCTAGGGCTGGGGATTCCTGGCTCAAAGGGGCCCGGGAAGAGCCCCATTTGAGAGGGAGCGACGCACTAAGGTCTCCAACACTGGAGCCCCTCAGATTCACAAGGCAGACGTGGGGCTCCCCGGGTCCCCGCTAGGGCTGGGTTCCGGGGCTCAGAAGGCCGGGGGAAGACCCCCTTTTTTGAGAGGGACACGCACTAAGAGTCCCCAACACTCCCCAGACCCCTCAGAGTCAGCAAGACGAGGTAGAAAGTCTCGTGTTTACTGTTTACTTTGTATTTCTTTATTTTAAATTTTTATATTAAACAATATATTATTTGAATATCTGAAAGTTAACATGTAACCGTTATTCCCACACTTTCATTATTTATATAAATAGTTTTTAAATTTTCTTCCCTTTATATTCCACACATTCGATTGTAAGAATTATTTAGAACTCTGATTAAAAATACCCCTTTCATCAATAGTTCACCATACTCTAAAATAGGAAAAGTTTTCAGCTCTTTAAAAAATAACATCCCTTTTACAAATATTTAAGGAAACAAAGCATCAGATTTGAATAGTTTAAATAATAAAAATTCAATTTTAAAAATTGATTTTAATTGTATTGATTTTAGTTTAGTGTCGTCCGGGAACTCTATCACAAGAGTGATAAACTGTGACGTCACGCCAGGGGGTGTTTTTACTTACCCAGAGTAGAACGCTTTAAAGTAATTCATTGAAAACCACGAAAATATACCCCATAGGTTGGAAAGAAGATTTCATTGTTATTTATGTTGGGAACCAAAAAATATAACTTATTATGTGGCTCGTTTTGGGCCTGTTTGGGTTAGAGTCTCTGCTTCCCCTACAGAAGGTCCTCAGTCCGATTTTGGCTTTTTGGCAGATATATTTTTAAATTTTGTATGAACGTGAAAGCATCCATCTTATTGGTCCTTGTATCGAGGCCATTAAATAAATTCCAAGGTTTTTGATTCTAGCTGCGTGAGATATCGTGTCCAGCTTGTTTGGTCGGGTCGGGGTTTTCCCCTCTAAAACTCATCTCTCTTTTCCTTTGTTCGATGTTTATGGCGTCGGGGCCGACGGGTTGGCTTTGGTTTGCTTTAAATTAAAGTCAAGTACTGAAAATCAGTTATATGCTTAAAACTGAAAATTAACCTGGGAGTTTTTTATCTAGGTGCCCGTTAGGGGCCGAGCCAAGCCGCGGGGCCTACACACTCTGGCACCTTTTCAGCAAGCGAGTTGGGGTGATTTCGAGGTTTTTCCCAGCCCTCATGTAACGTGATGTGAACTTGAAAACATCCAATCGGGGGGTTTAGGTCCTGACAACCATGCCCAAAAATTTTAGGGGGACGATACGCCATTCCTTCTTGGTGAAAAATGGCTTGAAACATGCTCAAAAACCTTTAAGGGGTTTGTTTTTACACTACTACTACTTAATACTACCCACTACTACTACACTACTACTACTATACTCTACACTACTAACTACTACTACTACTACTCATTACCTAACTTAAATACTACTACACTACTACTACTACTACTACTACCCCACTACTCCTACTACTACACTACTACTAAAACCCTTTTAACTACTACTACACACTACTACTACACTACTACTACTACTTTTTAAAAAATTTTATTAAATTTATATTAAAAAAAAAAAAAAAAAAGGGGATTTGGTTGTTTTTTTTTTATTTAAAGGGTTTTTAAAAAAAAATATAAAATTTTATAAAAAAGGGCCCTCAATAAAAACATAAAACTCTTTTTCTAATATTTTCCCTTAATTCCCACTCTTAAACCCTTCTTCTCTTTTTCCCCCCTAAACCCATTTTTAACCCTTTTTAAAAAAAGGGATCACAAAAAATTTTCAACTAAACCATTCTTTTTTGGGAAAGAAAAATAAGGAAAAGGGGGAAAATTAATTTAAAGATTTTAAAAAAGCAAAAAAGGGTCCCGGGGGTTCAGGGAAATGTTAATTTTCGAATTTTAAAGGGGCTTCCCAATTATGTTTTCTTTTTTTTTAATTTAGCCTTTTTAATTTTTTCCCATTTTGAATGCTTTTTGTGGGGTTGGGCCACATTAACGTTTTGATTTTTTAAACCTGTTTTTTTTAACAAAAATTTGGGAAAACACCCAGATTTCCCCAACTATTTTCCCTTTTTTTATTTTCCTATATGGAAAATTTTTAAGGAATGTTTTTTTTGCTTTTTTTACCTAGATAAACCTTTATTGTTTACAAAAATTGGAAAAAAAAAGTAGCCGTTTGGTTTTTCAATTTGTTAAAGGGGGCCAGAAAAGGTTAACAAATTTTTTAAGAAAACCCAAAGGGTTTATAAACCCCTTTTTGCACAAAAAGAATTGTGTTTTTGAAAAATTTGGGGAAAATCAAAAAGGGGGGTCTTAATTTGGTTAAGTTTTTTAAAAATCCCGGGGTAAAGAATTTACGTTTTTAAGGGCAAAGGAAAAAACAATTTCAAAGGATTTTCCCTTTTTTAGGAAAAAATTTAATGCAAAAATTTTTTTTTGGAAATTAAAGAATTGCTTTTAAAATTTTTTACGCGGGGGTGGGTTTTTACGTTCAAAAAAAATTTTCAAAAAGGGTTTTTTCACTTTTTCCAAATTTTTTAAGGGGGGCCTACATAATGGTTAAAGTTTTTTTTAAAGAAAAACGCAAAAATTTTTTCTTTTAACCCCTCCTTTTTTTCCCAAGAAAATAAATTTTGTCGGGGAAAACCCTTTTTAAAGAAAATTATAGAAGGGGAAAAAAAATGCAAAAAAAATATGTTTTTAAAAAAAGAAAAAAGAAAATAAGAATTTAAAAAGGGTATAATAGTCCAAATTTTTGGTTTTTTTTTTTTTGGGGTTAGAAAGATTGGGTTTAAAATCAAAGAATTTGTTTCCCAGGGGTTTTTTAAAAATTTTTTTTTAGTTTTTTGGAATTTATAATAGGTAGGTTTAAGGGGTTTTATTTCTTTTTGTTCCTTTGGTTTTTAAGTTAGTTTTTGGGGGTTAAAAGTTTTTTTTGTTTTTTCCTTGAAATAATTAAATATTTTTAAAAAATTTTTTCTTTTAAACAAAATAGTCAGAATAAATTTTTAAAATTTTTTTAACCCCAAAACAAATTTTAATAAAAAAATTTTTATTTTTTTTTTAAATAAAACCTCAAAAAAAAAAAACTCTAAATTAAAAAAAAATAAAAAAATTTATAAAACAAAAAAAATAATATTATTTCCTATTTTTTATTTTTTCCCCCTTTTTTTCCCAATTTTTTCTTTTTTTTTTTATTTTTATAATTTTTAATTTTTTTGTAATAATTTTTTTGTTAACCTTGGGGTTTTTAAGAAAATTTTATTTTTGTTAATTGAATTTTTTTTAAAAAAAAAGTGGGAAAATTTTTTTAATTTGTTTTTTAAAGAGCTCCAGAAAAAATACGAAAGTTTGTTTTGGGAAAATTTTAAAAATTTGGATTTTAAATTTTTCCAAATTTTAAAGAAAATTCAAAAAAAAAACAAACCCCCCTTACCCCTTAAAAATTTTTCTACACCACAAAATTATTTTTATAGCTAAAAAACAATAATTTTTTTCACCCCCCTCACAAAATTTTTTCACACTTTCTTTTTTCTATAATAATACTATTTTCCCCACATAAAATTTCAAATAACCTCTTTTTTTTACATTTTCTACAAAAATTCAACACACTTCCAACAATTTAATTTTACTCTTTCTTTGTACTTTGCCTTCCATTAAAAAGGGCCCCATTCCCAAAAGGGTGGGTTTAAAATTAAATTTTTAGGGCTTTGGTAAGAAAACCCCTTTTAAAAAAGGAAAAAATTTTTCCCCCAAATAAAATTTTCTCCAAATCTACAATTTTATTTTTTAAAATTTACTTTCAAATTTCATGTTTTTTTTTTTTTTTTTTTTTTTTTTTTTTTTTTTTTTTTTTTTTTTTTTTTTTTTTGGGGGGGGGGGGGGGGGGGGGGGGGGGGGGGGTTTTTTTTTCCCCCCCTTTTTCTACCCCCCAAAAGGGGGCCCCCCCTTTTTGTGTTTTTAAACGCCACCGCCTTTTTGCCTGCTCGCCTGCCGGT
>JAMZAV010014114.1:0-14861 GCA_024449915.1 Sweltsa coloradensis
AACCCAATGAATTTTATTCTTCTTTTTTATGGAATAATAATTATGTCAATCTTAGTTAAATAGACCTACAAATGCTAAATTTGTTCCAATTGGAAATGATAAATTCTCAATGTTAAAAACTCAAAATGCCATATTTACACACCACAACAAAATATGAACAGTTAGACAATCTTGAAAGCCAGAAAATTTGCAAACATTTTTCTAGTGAGGAAATTGTTCAGACAAGGCCAAATTAGCTGTTTGAAGGTACATTGGCACCCCCCCCCCCCAATCCATGTTTGGGGTTTTTAGTTTTGAAATGTGATCACCCTTGTTATATAGACCCATGAGAGAACAATTCATAACAAGTAAAATAATTTGAGGTACGATTAAATAAATAAATAAAATAAATAAATTTATATTTAGTCATATAACTGATTTTCAGTGAGAGACAGTAAACCAAAGCGACCAAGCCAACCCTCTAGGCCCCGACACAACCGATGAGTGAGCGATAACCAACCAAAGATAAATATTTTTTAATAGGAAATATAGCAATCAGTGGTATGGACAGTGCGAACACCCGCGGATCAACGCCAGAATCAACAAGGCCAATTCAGATCAACTTGGAATTTATTACCTATGTGCCTCGTTGCTAGGACGGCTCCAAAGTCACCGTTTACAAATTCCTCAGCCTAGAACTGATGAACTTGTTAAATCTTCTGCCTATAGCAGGAATTGAACCCTGGACCTTCCGAATTAGAAGCAGAGATGCTAACCACAAGACCAACGAGCCATACAATTTGAGGGTTAAGTCCTTCAGCAGAGGTAAAACATTTCTTGGTTTTTAAATAGAGAGAGAAAACTTGTAAAAATACAGCCAAACCTTACAAACTCAAATGTAATAAGATCTAAAAGAAGGGCCAAGCTCATGTACCCTTCTACATTTCCGCAAACATACATTGCCCCGTGACTACATCCTTGAAAAGCTTTGCAAAATATAATTTGCAACTATTAATTAAACATAAACTATAATAGTTCATACAAATTCTTTTTTGGAAATTAATTTAAAATTACCGGTAATTGCAAAAGTTCATGCAAATTCTATTTTGCTAAGCTTTTCAAGGATGAAGTTACATTTACGAATTAAGAATGCGCAAATGTAGAAGGGTACATGAGCTTGGCCCTTCTTTTATATCTCAGTCATTACTTTTGAGTTTGGGCTGTATGTTTACAAGTTTTTTGTATGTGTGAGATCTCTATACTTTTTTAAGATCTATTGCAATATACTATTTTTTCTCGATTTGGTTTAGTCGGGAAACACTCCCGTAGGTGGAATTGTTACTGGAATAATTTTAATTGATGAGCGAAGCAAAGACTTCAATTTCACTGACCCCCAAAAAATTTAGCTCGGGTGCTCCTTTTTTTTTTGTCTGTTTGTTTGCTCTCTACTGGGCAAACGCATATCCGATCTTGATAAAAATTTAACGGGCCCTTCGAAATCTCTGAACTTAGAGCTGTATTGATTTTGGGTACAATCAAAGAAATATTTCTCATAAATATCGTACTTATACGATTTATTTTTATTTTTATGTGCGATTTTTTTCGTGCCATTTGGGCCAATTCTGACCAAACAGGTGGGGCTACAACGTTCATATTATACATGGACATTAAGGTTATGGTGATGTAGTACCCTTTTGAAAGAAAAAGTTAAAAAAAGTTAGCCAGAATCCATAGAAATAAAGCTTTTAATATAAGTTTGTTACGGTAAATAATACCAATTGACAAGTAACAATAGAAACTTGACAACAATCACCTACAATGCGTAGGCAGTAGGGTTGCCAACCGCCCGGGAATTTCTCCGGACAGTCCTGACTTTGATGCCTTTGTCCGGAAAGAGGAATTGCCTCATTCCGGACGGCACTTTGTCCGGTATTTGTGAAAAAGTCATTTTTGTACTACATTTTATTGAATTTTAGACTTTAGAGTATTGCAGTGAATTAGTGTTTTTTCTCTAAAGTTGGTACATCAGTTGGTTTGGTAATTTGGATAAAAGTTAGTTTCTTTCATGTAGCCGCCTTTTCGTAGTCCTACTCCTAGCTAGTCGTGCTCGTGACCTCTATGCTCGTGACTGCCCTGTCCCACTACCCCTCCCTAACCCCTTTGTATTGTATGCACACTTGGCGAGGCGCAGGCGCTACAACATGAGATTTCAGTTTAGCATTAGTCCGTTTGTTTAGCGACCGTGGCTAGACGTGTCGGCACTGAACGTACAGTGAGCGATTTTCCTGTGCTTTCTGTCGGATTGTTGCATCGTGAAATGGAACTGGTAGGCAATTCGCCTCCCAAAAAGAAGATTAAAACTTGGATATATCCAAATCATTGAATCTTTAAATTACGTATCCGGCTGTTTTGAAGGTTAAAAGAGTCCAAAAAATTTTCGCCTCCGGCGGCTGGGGCTTCGCCCAGACCCCTTGTGTGCCCACTAAAATTCGAGATTTGTCCAGAATTCTAGTTGACCCAAGTTGGTAACCCTAGTAGGCAGCAAAACAAAGCACTTGCAAAGTAAAGATATCTTACGCAAACTAAAAAATTTAAAAAGCTCATCCATCAACACGGCGGGACTTAATTGTTTTCCTAGTTAAGTACTAGTATTAATTATACTATGGTAATACCATTGATTAAAGAAAGGGGGGATAGCCTTCTCAATGGTAATACCAATTGGCCAAAGAATTGCTTTCTGTATGCATTGTAGGTGATTACTGGCAAGTATCTATAGCTATTTCTCGACTGGTTAGTCGGGAAACACTCCCGTAGGTGGAATTGTTAATAATTTAATACAATTCAGATGCTAATTACCGGTATTAGTTAAAATAGTTACTTGCTAATTAGTAACTATATGCTTGTAAAAGGCTTATAGTAAAACCTTTTATTTCGATGCTTTCTGGCTAACTTTTTCAACTTTTTCTTTCAAAAGACACATCAATACTATTACCATATTGTAGCCCCACCCGTTTGGTCAGAATCGCTGGCCAATTGAAACTAGTAGTGGTAGTGGTAGTGGTCGTGGTAGTGGTAGTGGTCGTGGTGGTAGTAGTAGTAGTAGTAGTAGTAGTAGTAGTAGTAGCCAGTAAAACATCATTCACAACTACTTCTTTTCTTAGGCGTAAGGCACAAGGTTTATGACGTAACGAATTGCCAAAATCCAATTCTTACGACAGGTTTCTTACGGAAAGCCAATCACGAACAAGTTCCCCATTCCTTTTACTTCATTCCACTGCCAGTTCAAAACGAAATAAATACGCATGCGCAATGAGAATTGGCATGGTTTATGTTATGTTGTTGTAAACGCATCGCATTTCTTACTACTTACGGTACACCATGTGACTTAGATCTTGCGCCTTACGCCTTAGAACTCGTTGTGAATGATGCTTAAGAGTGTTCACGAGACAGACATATACACGGCACGCTCGAAAGCACTAAAAATCAGATGTATAACGCTCTGGAGAAAAATTGAAACGACATACGAGAATTCTAAAATGCACAAGACAGATATTTTTATGCAGAAGAACATACAACAAACAGAATTGATGTATGTAATAAACAATACTATACACCATTGTTACGCATAAAGTCGACAAAACGGTAAAAAGAAGTTGTTCCCCCCACGTTGACTTTACGCTTAACAATGGTGAATAGTAGGGTTTATTACATAAAGCAATTCTGTTTGTTGTATGTTCTTCTGCATAAAAATATCTGTATTCTATTTTGTGCATTTTAGAATTCATGTATGTCGATTCAAATTTTCTCCACAGCGTTGTACATTTGAATTTGAGTGCTTACGGGCGTGCCTAGGTCATAATTGTCTAGTGAAGACTCTTTAACTAACACCCTTAAAGTGATTTAAGCATGATTCAACTACTTTTTTCACCAGAAGGAATTTTTGTACATCAAATTTGGCATGTGTTGTCAGGTACTCTAAATCCCCCGATTATGAGTTTTTAAGTTCATGATGACCAAGGTGCCAAGTTTGTAGCAACACCTAAAGGGGCACGTAGATAAACACGGTCATTCATTACTACTAATTGTGAATTACCAACTCGACTATAGGCCTACTGAAACAACTTAATTTACCCTCATGATTCATAGAATTCAATTTATTACATCCTCATTTTAAAAAGACGAGTGAGCGCAGTGAACGAATAAAGTTGACGCAACGGGAACAAGAAGAGGTTGCTCCCGTCGCATTGACTTTACGCTTAACAATGGTGAATAGTAGGGTTTATTAAAAAAGCAATTCTGTTTCTTGTATGTTGTTCTGCATAAAAATATCTGTTGTGCACTTTTTAGAATGCTCGTACATAGTTTCAATTTTTCTTCAGAGCGTTGTACATCTTAATTTGAGTGCTTCCAAGCATGCCGAGAACATGTTAGTACAGTTAGTTTGTTTTGTGAAGACTCTTATGCAGCAATTTCGATATGATATCGACATCAAAATGTAATTGTTAAATTTTAAAAAAATTACAAGAGTAGGCATATATTTAATGATTTGAGGCCAAATAGGGTTGATAGGGTATCGCCATAAACGTATAGCCTAATAGGACAATAAATAGCGACCCAAAATTTTGCTTTCTACTTCAGCAATTTGAAATTTTTTTAAAAGAATTTTAGAATTTTTTTCTTTAATGTTTTAGGAACAAAATGCTGATTTTGAATTCCAAATTGACATCACAGTTGAAAAAAATCAAGATTTGATTTGATTTTTTTTTGCATTTTTTCTACATGTTCAAATACTACTACAGGCAAACAAAATATCCGGGACATCCCGGAAATTTGCGTAATTTTGTGTTTTAACACACAATTTTATTTTTGACAATTACAAAAATCCTTGTAATCATTATCATTTAAATTTAGTGGGGAAAAATTCTACCAATTTAGAACCAAATGAAAGCAGCTTTTTACCTGGGCTAAAAGTATGTAGAACTGGCCGAATGGTGTAGATTTTGAAATGTGGTGGTACGTGTACCAGGCAATAACCTATA
Organism: Sweltsa coloradensis; assembly: GCA_024449915.1. Classification (NCBI taxonomy): domain Eukaryota; kingdom Metazoa; phylum Arthropoda; class Insecta; order Plecoptera; family Chloroperlidae; genus Sweltsa; species Sweltsa coloradensis. The sequence goes on from JAMZAV010014114.1 coordinate 5,019, forward strand.
AAGGGTTAACGATTTGTATGATCCAACAATCGCGTTTTATGATCCGGCACCTCCACCATGTAACAGCCAGGATTAATTTAATTTTGACTACCAAATTTACTAAATTTAACATTTATGTGTAAATTAAATTTTGAAATTTAAATATTCACACTTATCGATATTGTATCATGACAGTGTGAAAATTTAAAAAATGAATAAAACTACCTACCATTACTAAAACAAAAAAATCCGTAATTTGGAATCAAAATCCACCGATCCGTTTAGCACCCTCAAAATCCGTTACAAAACGGCAACCCTGCAGTAGAGTACAAATAGGAATTTCGTATTACACAGGAGTTGGGCCTAATTGAAACAACACAAATTTACAGTACAAATTATTTATTTTAATTAATTATTTCCAAGTTACAAATGTAGCCTAATTGTTAAACAATCAACATAAAAGCTAAAAATTATTGATGGTGATGGGGCCTAAATTTTCAATTTTCTAAGTGTGTTCTTTCTTCAAATTCTTTATAAATTATATTTATTACCTAGCTAAAAAGTGTTGAAAATATAGTAGTTGGCACTCTGTACCATACAGAAAAATATAACATACACATACATAGTAGTTGGCACTCTGTACCATACAGAGATAATGCAAACACTAGATTGTGTATTCCGTGTAGGCAGGAACTGAAAGTAAAAGTGAATTGTAAGAAATATATTAAATAAAAATAAGCCTACATTCTAAAATACATCCACGGTGCAATGAATGATCATTGATCAATGATCAAATTCTCCACACACCCCTAATATCCACTTCATGATTTTAATTTCTGAAAGTAAACTATTGGTCCAAAACATATACCGTATTGTCCTGAATATAAGCCTACCCTTTTTTCATTATTTCAAGTCTCAAAGTCCCTTTCCAGCTAATATTTGCATATGCTTTTGCATACGTTTTTTAATATTTCAACAAGAAAAGTTAGGGGGTCGGCTTATATTCAGGGTCGGCTATATTCGGCACAATACGGTAATACTAAAAAACTAACACATATATACCGGTAGAGAAAACATAAAAAGTTATTCATGCCAATGAGGCAATAAATGTCTTGGGTGTGGTTGGTTGTCTTTGAATTTTGAAACATACACATTTGAATATTGGTCTCAAGTACTTCGTATCTAGCAAGCACATTTTAATTTATTTAACACAAGTACTTCTTCTGGGCACGTAATCAAATGCACCGGGAAGAACTGACCAGCAGCTCAATGCAACAATGCTCATGAATGTAGTATCCTACCTAGCCTGTACAACTGAAGTGAGCTCTATTCACACCAAGATTGCTTAGAATGTAGTTGTCCGTGGACAGCAATCAGTTTAACCATACATTGATTTAAAATAGGTAGGCGTATTGTCCCACTATCTTCCAGCAAATACGTTTACCGAAGTATGAATCGTGGTCGAATTGTTGTACTTGTACATAACATACTTATGAATGTACCTAAATGTAGATAGGTTGGTGTGGCATTGGAATGATGGGAGATTCTTCAGTATGCAGCATATTATGATCATTTTCTGGAAAGAGAGTAAAACGGGTTCAAGATTAAAACTCGTCAGTGTCTACATATTATCTTAACACCAGGGCTGTGCGAATAGTGAATTTTCAGTTCGAATCGAATATCGAATATTCAAATGCAAAAAGTTCGAATATCGAATTCGAATAACGAATAATTTTTTCTTTCGAATAGTTTCGAATAATGATTTAAATAACAGCATTTTTTCCAAAAAGTTGAGTTTTGTTAATAAGTGTTTGATATTTATACACGAGATCACGTCAAAAATTTGGATGTAGGCCTACCTTAGACTGTGAAGTGAAAAGTGACTGACGAGGGTGATGTTGCAGCAAAATAAAAAAAAACCCTAGACCATACCCTAAGATGTCAAAGATGAAAATAGAGACTTATATTTTGAGCCTAGGCCTAGGTCCTACTGAAAATCAAGACAAGTGATGACTTAATAACATGCCTAGGGCTAGGCCTAGACCCTTGCCTAGCCTAGGCCTAGGCCTAGCCTTTGTTTATATCCAATTCCTTTGACTTAGGCCTAGGCCTACCACAAATCAAGACAAGTCTGACTTGATAACATGCCCAAGGTAGGCTACCTAGGCCCTAGACTGGTCCTAATCACAAAGATAAGTGATAGGCCTAGCCTAAGTCTAGGCTCACTAATTTCAGTGAAACCGAGGCTAGCTGCTAGCCTAGTCTAGGCTAGGGCTTTCTAAACCTAGGGCTAGGCCTAGGCCCAACGCATGCCCAAGGTAGGTAGTAGGCTGTCAAAAGATCAACAAGTCCCAAATGGGGTTTGAACTTGAAGGCAAATGCCTTGCAAACGCGTCGTCATCTTCCACAACTTAATACAGCACAAGAACACCAAAATATTGATTTAATCATTAAAAAATCGCAAAGACAACGAGCACTCGTCAAAACAATCACAATTAAGCAGTTCAAAGACAGGTTATGAAGGTTTTGATGCCATTTTGTTGCCATAACGAAATTTTTCTTTAGTCGACGCTAGCGCGATCTATCGGCGAAAACGTTAACTTCTTGTACTTGTACCAAAGTCGAGCTCTGGCGGCGAAAATTCAAACTCCTTGCACTTTAAGCGGGCTTTTTAACAGTTACCGCGAGACTCGCAATGAAGCCAAAATAGTTCGAATTTCGAATAGTTACTATTCGAATTTCGAATCGAATATTAGAAAAAAATTATTCGCGAATATTATTCGAAAGTCGAAATTCGCACAGCCCTACTTAACACCATTCAAACAACATAGTTATTATTCAGGCAGAATACATGATATTGTTACATTTTTATGTTTCATATTTGTGTGCGAGTCCTCCCTTGTAATAAGTTTTTATAACTGATGACTGATTTAGGATAAACGTTAAATAAATAAAGATCGAGCACCAATTGCTCGCTTGATTTGAAAGTCGTATGATCAAAATTTACTCATAAACATGTACAATAGGTAGGGAGGGACACACATTTATGGTGAATAAAACCACCACAAGCGGTACAAAATTATTGAAAAGCTGTGCAAAAAGCCGTGTTAAAATCAAAACTCGACAAAATGCGTGTAAATAAAAGCAGAAAATAAATTTGTTTTTTTTCTACGTCACTGTGTGTCATTTATGCATATTGTAAATTGTAGCCAAATGTAATAATTTATATTTAACAAGAACGTAATGGAAGACACTAATCTAGGCCTAGACTTAGGCTAGGTCTATGCCAAAATAGCTAGGCCTAACAGAACTCCAATTGGCCAAGGCCAATTCCCTTAAAAAAGAGAATGATTTCGTGGTACAGGATTAGGAAATGAACTACAGTACTACATACCAACGAATGACATACAAAAATGAAGTGTAGGCCTAGGCTAGGGGCTTGAGATGTGTAGGTTGGGGCCAAAGTTCTAAAATATTATCTCAGTGTTAAATTTCTTCGGTGCATTTTTTTTGCAGACATAACTCGACTATGCCTACCTTAGGCCTAGATACAACCGAGGAATCATAAATGTCCAATCCTGGTTGTTGTTGTTTCCTGAAGATGGCCTAGGCCCTAAACCTGCTCCATACTAGGCCTAGGGTCCAGTCGTACTTGAATTGCTTAGGTCTATGTTTAGGGCAAATTTAGTCAAAATCAACGATTTTCTTACGGTTAACTTAACATTAAACAGCTTTAACTCAATGCCTCAGACATCCCAAATTCAGGTAGGCCCAGGCAGCCACTCTTTTGCTCTTTTGTTAGGTACACATCTTATGCAAGAAACAATGTGTAGGTCTATTGAAATCAAACAAATAACATATTAGGGCCTATCTTTATTTATTTACACGCGCGAGAGATAAAACATCAATTATTTTCGGCAGTTCGCGATCACAGGATGACAGCAATTTAGGCCACAAAGCATCACAATTCTGCTGGTAGCATATGGCTGGTAGTGGTATGAACGACTATCAACCGAAAAATCGATTAGTCGAACTTTTGGCGAAATAATCGATTGCACAGTTAGCCATCTTGATGATGATCGAAACTCAAAATCTAGCGGGATTTTTAAATAATTCTGCACTTTTTGTGATTCGAACACCAAACATCGGAAAAAAACATCACAAAAAGTTGTGAAATCGCGGGAATAACGGGAATAATCATTAAAAATCTCGGAAAACAGTTAAAATGGTAAAAAGTTGTGAACGTTATCTAATAGCCCAAACTTCCAATAAACAACATGTAGGTATTGGAAAAAAAGCATTATTTCTATATTTGTAGAATTTTGTGAAAACACGCGTCGCGAAAATACCATGTCCCTAATTATTAGGTAGATCTATATTTTGAATTCATGTTGCTTGATCTGATGTGTGCTAGAAAAATAGGATGACACAATTTAATGTAATTGTCTGTAACTGTAACATATGTTTGCAATCCTAAATAAAATATCTAAATATCTATTTTAAAAAAAAGTTTAAACTCTGATATTATCGACTTTATCGCTGCCTCAGCACATTCACAATGACACAGGTGCCGGGTCGGCACTATCCGTATTACTACTAGACCATAGGCTACTATATTCGGGCCAATATGGCACGTATTATTTATAAAATAGTAGTTTGATTAATAATCGCATGCAAACCAGCTTTTCGATTCAGACATCTGCAAACTAGGGTGAGACCTACAATCGAGTAAATACAGTAATGTCACCCTCACCCTTTAACATCCTCTATCTCCTATATCTACTGGTAGTCGGAAGTTATAGAACTTGTACAGAAAATGTACAATCTAAACACACAAAAAAAACAAGAAGTCTAGCAATAAGAGTGAACAAATGGACAGGTATGTAACTTACTTTCTCTTGCTCCCATGGCTTCGACTGCCGCTGTCATCTCGACTTCGTTTCTTGTCCTTAGATGGAGACGAGTGTTTACTGCTACTGTGCTTGTCACGGCTCTTAGATGGGCTATGCTTGTCACTCTTCTTGGGGCTCTTGGATGAGCTGCTGCAACAATTTAAAGATACTTAGGCAGGCCTAATAAACATGTGAATGATTAGGTAAGCTGTTGGCACCATATCTCTTCATGTAATTAACATGATCCAGCCTTTTGGCATTCCTTTCAAACACATATACTTAATAAACAGGTGAAGTATTAGGTACGCCTAACCGTTTCTGTATAAATAAATACAATTTTTCTTCTTCTTGGGAATAGATTTTTAGGTCACAATGATCGATTCTAACTTTTTGAAATCAATGTCATCCCTACTTAGTGGGTCCGTTTTTTTTCCATAACATTTTTGTCAACTTTTGTTAAATTGTGATAAATGCCAAATTTGTATTTTTTAAAACGATATTTGTATGGATGGGGCGGTAGTGGTTTTTGAACTCGGGTCGGGCTCGGCTCGGGTAATTGAAGTACCCTCGGGCTCGGGTAGTGAATTTTTTTATTATTTGTGAATTCATGAAAAAAAAAAAAAGCATACAAAACAGTTTTGCATTGGTTGCAGGTAGCCACTTATTGACACGAAGAACATCCAAATCGGCGTCTTATAAACTTTTGCTTGAGTATGCCTAGGCCTAGGCCTAGTACAGTGAAACCCCGCTATTATCGTTTTCCTGCATCAATCGTTCGTTATTCTCGGAAATAATATCGTAACGATCGTTTTCTAATATTTCCGATACGAAAACCCCAAGAAAAACCGATGCGATCGCGTATTTTTCTCTTCCGGCCGACGAAATCATATCATGCGTTTGTATCAGCCATGCATCTGACAAAATCGCGCGTTTGCACCAGCCTTTCGGTCTGACTCCGCCCAACGCTCTGCTGCGCGCAACGATGCGCACTAGATCGGACTTGTTCTAGGCCTGCCGCCTAGGCATTAGACAATGTTTATTAGCGTAGTTTCTTTTTTACCATTCGCCTACGTACGTAATATTCAACTTGCTTTATGCCGTTATTAGCGTTGAATAACCAAAAGACGAGTAATGACGGTCAGTAGGGCCTATTACTTAGCGGGGACAGCGCCGGAAGAGCCAAGGACACAGCATCATAGCATAGCCGCGCCCACGTCGTAGCGATTGGTCCGCTCCGACGTCAGCTGTTTTGTTTGGCGTCTGAGCGGGAGGTTTAAAAGGAGCAGATTGGCGTGTTTCTTTATTACTTCTACCCGACCCGACTTTTTCGGGTAGGAAAATTGACGGCCCGACCCGAGGTCGGGTAATTTTACCTACCCGAAAATTACCCGTTTTTCGGGTACCCGCACATCCCTAGATATTTGTTGTTTTTATCACCATTTTTCATTACTTCTACAGATAGGGAGCGCAGCACATTCTTCTTAAAGGTCGATAGAACAGTCCTAGTCCCGTCCACAGCTCGGGCACAGAGATGGAAGGAGATCATAGTATGAGACCTACATGCAAGAGAGAGCTGGGAAAATGTGGAAGATTGACGAAGGATAGAAAGAAGTGGAAAAATTTGTTTGTGAAACCCAAGCTGACCCTGCCGGAAGCGGGAACGGTGATTGATGGGTGATGATTAGGGGGGTGCGAGTAGCACATTTTGAATTCGAGTCGAGTCGAGTATTCATTTCAAAATTTAATTTTTTTATTTAGTAGGTCCACTAGGAACACAATGATTTTTCTGTTGTAAACATATAAAAAATACATCATTGTACTTGTATTAGGCTATTGAGGCCTTCCTGCCCTTTGTGCTGGTCAATTTCAAAAAAAATTATAATTTATACAGTATGTTATCTATAGTTCCTGGCCCCATAACAATACTGCTGCGATGTTTTACTCCGAAAAAAAAATCCTCAAAATTCGCACTCGCATTATAATATTCGCGCCTCGCGGTCTAGGCATCTTCAATGCTATTTCAGCACATTTGAATATTCCGCGCCCTTGAATGGAACCAGATCCAGCAGAGACGATAAAGAAGTTTCCTAACCTTTTTTATCGACTCTAGTTCTAGCGATGGCCGACGGAGCGCGCCACACGTGTTCTCGGCGAGTCACAGTCACTGACTGGCGTCAGAAGAAATGCAAGAAACATAAAACATGTCAAACTACGCAAACTACGATTTTAAAATACGTAAAAAGTGCATTAATGGAATGTTCACCGGCATTCTTTCTTCTTGATAGTTGATCTGAAATATAAGTGATATAGACGCAACAAAACCAATACTAAAGGATATTTGTTTTCGACGCCGTGTCCTATTCCCGGTTCCCGCATCCAAGTCTCCGTTGTTGTTTATCGTAATAATTTTGAAAGCACGCAGTCTCTATAGGGCCAAGGCCTACTTTTTGCCGTCACAGTACACACGTAGTAGGCCTAGGTTGTAATAAGCCTAGGCCCAGGTCTCTGTACGTAGGCCTAGCCCTGCTGTGATGATGGGTTCTTTTCAGTTTTCATAGGATTTCATATGTTTAAAACTCGACTCGAAAACTTCGAGCTTAAAACCAAACTCGACTCGATGTCGAGTATAAAAACAAACTTGAAAAAACTCACAATTTCGAGTACTCGCACACCCCTAGTGATGATAGGTTCATAGCAGTGGTCCTTTGTTCACAGCTTTTTTTATTTCTTGGGCCAAGGCCTACATCTCCCAGAATTTATGAAACTACTTACCTTTGTTGTAGATCGTGTTTGGATTTAGATGAATGTTTGCTCAAACTAGGTCTACTTGAACCCGGTTTGGTGTGCGGTAATCTAAATGCAGCATGATAATAAACAATGACCATTTCAAGGAGCAATGACAACAAGGTACAATGATTGAATAATTAATGATTACTAAACATCACAAAACATTAATGACAAATAATTAATACAATTCAAATGGTGCAAATGCAACTCAAATGGCAAGTGTAAATAATAAAAAGAAAATAAATATCACATTCATATGTCATATTCCACTGGACTGCGCTGGATTCCTATTCTATCAACTGGGTTGGATTAATATGTGTCCCTACAGTAATCGAAACTGACATGGTCGAAAGCGATGTGATATTTTTAGAAGTCCGTGAAAATGGTTTAATTAATAAAACCGAAATAATGCCGCTAAATGGTAATAAAACCATATAACACCGCCAAATAGTTATAACACCAAATTAACCGTTATTCTGCGAAATAAAACCATATTTTACTATTTCCTTTCACAAAATCAACATTATCTATACTATTTACAAACTGTCAATCTTTACTTGCTGACAACTTGAGTGTTTCTTACTTAAATTCATGTTGAGACGAAAACAATGCACATAAGTTATTGATTTTAAAACGAAAAACTGCAGAAACAATCCTTTGGTGTTATCTGTGCGCTAAAAACAATGGTGTGCATATTGGAATTCCCTTTGCATATTAAACAATATTATTTATTTTATCACCGTTTTGTCATGCGAGAAATGCAAAAATAAAATAAAAACATATAACACCACTTTTTACATTTTTAAAAACGAAATTTAGGAAAAAATAAAACCATTTACACGGACCTCTACTTATTTTCCGTTTGTTGGAATAAGTTTCTGTTAGATTAGAGAATATGTTGTTGTGTTGTTGTAGGTACTACTAAGTACTAACGTGGTCTGTCCGAGATTAACATGTAGAGCAATGAGCAGAGGAATAGGAAAACTGGAAGCAGAGCATTATTTCGCGTTACAGGAGTGGATAAATTGTTGAATAATATTAAACAGAGTGGTAAACTTGGCACTGGTAGGTTGGTGTATACAGAGTCCACAAAGAAGCTGCTCTAAGCCTCAACAATTCTTTCTGCAATTGCTCAACTAAAATTGATGAACTGAATCTTTTAAAAGTTCCTTTTTAAAAGGAACATCCCCAAGTATGGTGGCGCGCTCCGTCGGTTTTGGCAACAACTCGAGAGAGCGGGCGGCAGGATATTCAAACTGATGAAATGGCATTGGAAATGCACAGGCTGCAAATATAACATAATAAGAGTGCAAATTTGGAAGGTATTTTTTTTGTGTGGGGGGGAGGGGACCAAAAAAACCACTTTAAACAGTATTACATCTCAGAAAAATGGTAGCCTAGATATTATTTTGATTTAACCTTTAGTTGTTTACATTCCTTGAGCATAGTTGTCAATCTAATGTTTTTAGATCTCAATTTATAGTGAAAAAAGTGGTATCGGTCCATCTCTATTCCACAGGTCCACAATACAAAAACAGCTCACACAAAATGTTATCTCGCCAACACAATACAAAACAAGTCAAAACCATTGTTGTAAATTATCTTACCTGTGTTTATCGTTTGACTTGCTTCTATGGCTGTCCTTATGGTTTGAAGAACTACTGGCTTTTGATGATTTGTGTTTTGACGAGTGCCTGTAAACAAAATAATCTAAATCAATTTAATTTCTCAATTTGTCAGTCATATATATAATACTTAAGTAGGGGTGTGAAAAAGTGGTGTTATCACTTGAGCATTAGATGATGATTTCAAATTATTTTATCCAAAGATGCACACGATAAATATTAAATACAATCAAAATCAATAGTATTGAATAAAATGTTGATAATCAATAATCATGTCCCTTCTCTCATTGGATGAGCAAACCCCCCCCCCCCCTCCCAAAAAAAATTAGCTCGAGTATTTTTTTTGTTTGTGTTTTTGTCTGTTTGTTCGCGCTCTACCGGGCAAACTGAATAAAATGCAATCTGATTAAAAATTGGAGGGGACCTTCAAAATCTCTGAACTTAGACCTGCCACGTTTTTAGGTACAATCGAAGAAATATTTCTCGTGAATATCGTACATTTCCGATATTTTCAGATTTTTAATACATTATTTTTTTAGGTATTCAGCTCCGCGGGAAAA
>JAMZAV010014115.1:0-14369 GCA_024449915.1 Sweltsa coloradensis
CACCTATCATATGACACGTGTGATGTACCTCTAACCGTGCATCATTATGTTGTTCCCTAACTCGTGCCTCGTATTCTAACACTGGTAGCCGACATCGATGCAACGTCACATTCTGAATGTACCAAATAATAATATTATTATGATGTCTTGCGCACCTATCATATGACAACGTCGACATACTAAAAAAAATTATTTGAAGTAAATTGTAATACCATAAGTAATAATTATCTAACATATTTCACTTTTAAATTAAATAATTTAAAATTTCCACTTGCGTATTTATCATATTCTATTAATTTAAAAGTAAGAAAACATTAAAATGATATCACAGGTGGTGCAATAGGACCTCCCCGGTAAGTGCCATAGTTTCTCACGCATTTTGTATTAAAAAATCTAATTTTGCCATATAGTGGGTTCTCTTATCATGATATTTGTGGGTCCCGTGTGCAATTTTGTGATAAAGTATTGAGAGTGGTATCTTTTTTTTTCCTTGTGCAGTACGGATTCAGAAAAGTGATGGTGGGGATCTGGGACCCGCGACTGGAAGGGGTGAGGGGTGGGGGTTAAATCGTCGAAATTTTGTAAATATAATCAAATATTTTTCTCATTTTTTCCACAATTCTAAATTGTTTTAATTATTTTTAGCTTTTTAATGCTATATTGTCACATTGAATTGGCCGCCATATTGGATTCAAAATGGCGAAAATGATTATTTCTTGAAATTCCGCACATAGTCGTGTGGGATATCAGATTAAAGGTATTTAACGTCACAATATAGATAAGAGAACTGTTTCATGGTCATGGTTATCACTAAAAATACCAATATAGGCCTTGATTTGACTTGTAGACCAGTGTTCTACCGATTTTTTCAAATAATATATTAATTATATGTTGCCATTGCCAATATTTTAATTTTAATTTTACTGCGAGTACAAATGTATGACATGGCATTATGATAAAGTAAAATGGCATCCAACAAAATTTAAATTCAATATCTTTTTTCAATATATTTCAATACATTTTGATTTACCACAAGAACATCGTACTATATTCAACCGTTCTTCAGGCCCGCAAGGGATGTCACACATTACTGGCTCATACGATTTATCATCATCTAGTTCATCCAAAGTCTGTAACTGGTGGTACGAGGGTTTGCGACATGCGATTGCTGCCAAATCAATGCTTGATAATGAGGTCCCCCCCCTTCCTACCTCCCACTACCCGTGGCTGGTTCGGACCAGCATGGGATTTTCTACCCCATATCCTCGAGGCTTCCGTGGCGCATTTTCACCTAACGGTTGACAAGTCCTTATTGCAAATCGCAGTGAAAACTTACTAAATTTCTTATTTAAAGTAATTTGTTTAACCAAATTTTGTTCACATCAAACATACTTCATCATTCATTCCATATAAATATATTTTTTCTGTGGTCATCACTTTCATCTCCATAAATTTCTGATGTTTTATAAACTATGAAAACAATACAACTATCAAATACGTCATGAAATCATTTAATTAACTTACACTATCACATTGGCACAATATGACCGAACCGGTTGAAGCGCCCTAGTTTCTCACGTCATCGTTCAAAACATAGACTTTACACAGGAGCTCCCCGAGTCGATTGTGGTTCATTCTGCGTTGAGATGATCTCTGAAGACCTAATCAATTTCTCTATGAAGACTCAAGTTCCAGGACGATAATATCTGTAAGCCCAGTGTAAAGCGCACGTTCTGAATCTGCTGTGTGAAATGGAACGTGACATTCGAATTGTCCACACACGTCTGACTCACGGATATCTCCTAACAAGAGAAGAGGTTGCTGCTAGATGCGACACACGTGGTGCTTTGCGCATGCTATGTCAACTCTCACAATCTTATGAAGGACTTTTATATTTGAATGGTGACAAACTTGCTTACATTTCTCACTGGATGTCCGTTGTTTAGCAAAGTTTAAGTCACTTCCAAAATAAGTAATGCTTCAATACATTTATATCCGTCTCAAGACTGTTTTAATTACAATCTTGTTCATTCATTGTGTACCCCGTCTTGGCCTGGGGGTAGAATTTGACAAAAACATAGCTCTGCTAATCATTAAAGAAAGATTCAAGAGAAAAAGTATATCTCGCAAATATCAGCAAGAAATTAGGACAGTATATTACTCTTCGAAATTAAAGGCGAGCTGTGGCAGTCGGCGGCATTGACCTGTCCTTCACCCTTGACGACCTTCTGACGTTGACGACCATGACAACAAGAACGACGACAAAGACTATAACGACCACGACGTGATAACCCCCGCCCCCCGCTATTTCCTACCAATACTCGCGGCTGGTTCTGACCGCTGCATGAAACTTTATTCCCTAAAGAGGTCTCTTTGCCAAGTAGCGCATTGTGACCTAACGGTTGACGCGCCCTAAAAACATATACACCTCCTTTTAAATCTTCTGTGTTTTAGCTTATAAAACAATATTATAATCATCCAACACAGCATACACTCAATTCATTCACGTACAATTTGACCTAACTGGTTTAAGGGCCAGTCTCTCACGTCGACGTATTTTTTGTTCATTTTTTCTATCGCAAAGTAAATAATAGTTAATATTAAAAAAGTGTCATATTCACGGTAGTAGCCTTGTGAGAGTCCTTGAGTTTCTTGTCGTGTGAACGTTCATCCCCTGTGCATCCCCTATATCCCCCAGTTTCTCCCTCTTCTCTAGACTCGACCACAATCCGATTATCCCCATTGAGACCTGTTCTCTTTCGGAAGGCGCGTCTGCCGGAAATAACCGACTTTACCCGACCTATATTATCATTAATTACCTCTTTACATTCTACTAAAGAACTCTTTGACTTCTGCCGAGTTGGTAGGTGTGCTTTGTGAGCACTTTGTCCGGCTGCTCCGCGTGTTGAATACAGAGAAGTTCCCAACATCAGATTATCGCTTTAGTTTGGGGGGGGGGGGGTTACTTATGAGGTGCATTTCAGAGAGTGGGCCACGGACAGATTTAGTGGCCGGAGGGGGAAGGGGATGAAATCGAGGTAGTGGGTTGGGCCTGGACCCCCCCCCCGTGATGCCCTTACATACATAACTTTAATTTTGCTATTACTTTCATCATAATCATTTTGTTGTTGTTTGTTCACTTAGAAAACAGTCTTATCATCAAAACACACCATTAACTAATCTCATCAACTTTTATTTTCACAGGCGGCGCAATATGACCTTTGAAGCGCCCTAGTTTCTCACGTCGTCGTAGATTTGCGTACTCATAGTATGCATGAATAATACAAAAAGGAATACAGTTGCAAGTGGACCGTCTGGATCCGAGGGGGTAGAACTGGCCCAGAGCATGGCTCTGCTAATCGTACAAGGCGGTTCAAGAGAAAAGTCCATCTCGCAAACATCAGCTAGTAAGAGCGGAGTATCTCACTCCCCAAAACTAGAGGCGAGCTCTGGCAATCGTCGTCGGGGACCGGCCCCCTTCCCTTGATGACTCCCGGTGACGATGACAATGACACAACGAACGATGACAAAGACGATGACGACCGCGACGTGAGAAACCCCCCTTCCTCCCCTTACCCGTGGCTGGTTCTGACCAGCATGGGCCCCTCCCCCCCCCCCTTAGGCTAGAGTGGTGCTTTATGACCTAACGGTTGACGCGTCCTTAATCCAAATAAACTACATGGCTCTGCTAATCGTGAAAGGCGATTGAAGAGAAAAAATCCTCCTTGCAAACATCAGCTAGTAAGAGGGGAATATATGAACTCCCTTTAACTAGAAGCGAGCACTGGCAATCGTGGTTTGGACCACCTTCCCCTTCCCTTGATGATCTCCTCCACGACAACGACGACGACGACAACAACAATTACACCACGAATGATGACAATAACGATGATTACTGCGACCAGAACAAAAAAAAATATTATCAAAAACTAAAGGCAAACTCTAGCTGTCGTTGTCGTTGACCTCTCTACTTCCCTTGACGACCCTCTGACGACGTCAACTACATTGAGAACACGAACAATGACAAAGAAGAGGACGACCACGACGTGAGAATCCCCCTTCCTCCCCTAGCCACAGGCTGGTTCTGGCCCAGAATGAGATTTTACTCCCCATATCCTCTAGGCTACAGTAGTACATTATGACCTAACGGTTGACGCGCCCCTAATCCTTAGAACTTAGTTTTTATTAATGCATATATCTTACTCGTTGTTGTTCACCTCAAACGGAGAGAGAATTTATTGAAACCATTGATATGACAATGTTGACAAACTTTTTTAAAACCATTATACGAAATAATTTGTTTAACATAATAAATTATTGTCTTAAATATTCATATTTTTACAGAATTATATTAATTTTTCATTACCGTCTTTATCATATTCTATTTGTTTATAAAGTGAGAAAACAAAATAATATTTAACAAAAAAATCAGTTCTTAAACGTACAATGTAACAGGCAGTGCAATATGACCGTCCCGATTGAGCGCCCTAGTTTCTCACGTCGTCGTCGACGTCAGTCTTCCATATGGAACAATAACAAAACTACATAAGATCTACTTTAGCCTTGGTGTCTGCGTTTCCTTTACTTTCTGTACGAGAAGCATAACTCCCCGAAACTAGAGGCAAATCTAGCGGTCGTCGTCGTGGATACCGTGGGCCCAGTATCCCAGTTCATAATTTTTATTTCTTCAACATTTATAATGCCCCTAAAACGTATAAAAAGAATCAGTCAAAAGCAACTATTGTAATGTTAGGAGTTGTTTTTTTTCTACGACCTTCCTGTTCTCACATAGAGAAGAGGTGGTTGTCCAGAAATCGAATAGGCCACACACGCCTAACTCACGAATATCTCTTAACCAGAGAAAAGATTTTTCCCAAATGTGAAACGTGTGATGTACCTTTAGCAGCACCCCCGTCTGTGTCCGGGGTAGAATTTGCCCAGAGCATGGCTCTGCTAATCGTAAAAGGCGTTTCAAGAGAAAAAGTCCACCTCGCAAACATCAGCAAGTATGAAGGGTAGTATTTTACTCCCCGAAAATAGAGGCGAGCTCTGGCAATCGTCGTCGGGGACCTTTTCCCCTTCCCTTGACGACCCCTTGACGACAATGACGACAATGACACCACGAACGATGACGAAGACAATGACGAGCCCCCACGACTTGAGAACCTCCTTTTCTCTCCTTAACCGTGGCTGGTTCTGACCAGCATGGGGCCCTGTCCTCCCCCCCCCCTAGGTTAGAGTGATGCATTATGACCTAACGGTTGACGCGTCCTCAAATCAAATAGACAAAAAAACTTTAACAGTCGGTACATCATATGCTAGCAGAATGTACCAAATATTTTGCCTTGCGAACGCAATTTGATCTCTCTTTATCATAATGATAACGGCGACAAACTTTCAAAATTTCTCATTCAATGTAATTTTTTTTTAGCGAAATCCAATTCACATTACATACATTTCTTTTTTAAATTTACTCCATTAAAATAATCAGGTGCTTCGCGTACGCTTTTCTATCCGTTGATTGAATGAGCTTTTGGTTGAAATGCTTATTTAAAACCGTTATTTTCTACAAATTCGGGCAAACTTTTAAATTTTTTCTTTCAAGGCAATAAACCATAACCTGAATGCCCATTGTGAATATGAACTTTTGTAACTCACCGTTGGCAGAATCGGCCCAAAGGTCACGACAATATCGCATTCAATTTTTTTTTAAAACGTAAACTTATGATATTCATAAATATTTCTTCAATACCCAAAAACGTTCAGGTAAGTTCTGAGGATTTCGAAGGTCCCCTTAAATTTTCATTAGGATCGCATATTCCGTTTCCCCGGGTAGAGCGCGAACAATCAGACAAAAGGGAAAAACCCCGAGTACGGGGTGGGGGGGGGGGGTCATTGAATTTTGAGTCTTCGCTTCGGTCTTCAAATATATATTAGTTTTTCTAATGCAATCATCACCACATTTTCCTTTCTTTTATACACTTGATGCAACAACAAAACTAGAAAAAATCTAAAGGGAACCTTCATCCCCCGACTATTTAGCATTGCTGAACATTGGTTTCCGGGCCCCGAAGCTGCACATATTCCCCGCCCCATACTATAATGCGTTGTGTCTTGTCGCAAACATCACTCGGCAGAGCGGCAATATTTTCAAGGTTACCTTCAAGTAACACAAACTAGAAGAATCTCAAGTACCTTCACCCCCCGACATATTTAGCATTGCTGAACATTGGTTGTCCGGCCCCGGCTGCCAATTTACCGCCCCAATATAATGCCAGTGTGCTTGTCGCAAACTCCTCGGCAAGCGGCATATCTTAAAGGTCACCTTCAATACACAACTAGAGAATTCAAGACCTCCATCCCCCAACATATTGCATTGCGACTTGGTTCCGCCCCGAAGCTCCCACATATTCACCCCCAAAACAAATAATGCCAGCGTGTCTTGAAGAAAACATCACTCGGCAGAGCGGCAATATCTTCAAGGTCACCTTCAAGTAACAACAAACTAAAAGAACCTCAAGGACCTACATCCCCCGACGTATTTAGCATTGCTGAACAGGTTGTCAGGCCCCGAAGCTGCCAATATTCACCGCCCCATACTATAATGCCATGTGTCTTGTCGCAAACATCACTCGGCAGAGCGGCAATATCTTCAAGGTCACCTTCAAGTAACAACAAACTAAAGAATCTCAGTACCTACATCCCCCGACGTATTTAGCATTGCTGAACATTGGTTGTCCGGCCCCGAAGCTGCCATATTCACCGCCCCATACTATAATGCCAGTGTGTCTTGTCGAAACATCACTCGGCAGAGCGGCAATATCTTAAAGGGTTTCCCTTCAAGAAACAACAACTAGAAGAGTCTCAAGTACCTACATCCCCCGACATATTAAGCATTGCTGAACATTGGTTGTCTGGCCCGAAGCTGCCACATATTCACCGCCCCATACTTTTATGCCAGTGTGTCTTGTCGCAAACATCACTCGGCAGAGCGGCAAAATCTTCAAGGTCGCCTTCAAGTAACAACAAACTAGAAAAATCTCAAGTACCTACATCCCCGACGTATTTAGCATTGCTGAACTTGGTTGCCCGGGCCCCGAAGCTCCCACATATTCACCCCCCATACTATAATGCCAGTGTGTCTTGTCGAAACATCACTGGGCAGAGCGGCAATATCTTCAAGGTCACCTTCAAGTAACAAAAAAACTAGAAGAATCTCAAGTACCTACATCTCCCGACATATTTAGCTTTGATGAACATTGGTTTTGTCCGGCCCCCCGAAGCTGCCACATATTCACCGCCCCATACTATAATGCCAGTGTGTCTTGTCGCAAACATCACTCGGCAGAGCGGCAATATCTTAAAGGTCACCTTAAAGTAACAACAAACTAGAAGAATCTCAAGGCCCTACACCCCCCGACGTATTTAGCATTGCTGAACATTGGTTGTCCGGCCCCGAGCTGCCACATATTCACCCCCCCATACTATAATGCCAGTGTGTCTTGTCGAAAACATCACTGGGCAGAGCGGCAATATCTTCAAGGTCCCTTCAAGTAACAACAACTAGAAGAATCTCTAGTACCTACATCCCCCGACGTATTAAGCATTGCTGAACTTTGGGTTTTCCACCCCCGAAGCTGCCACATATTCACCGCCCCATACTAAAATGCCAGTGTGTCTTGTCGAAAACATCACTGGGCAGAGCGGCATATCTTAAAGGGTCGCCTTCAAGTAACAACAAACTAGAAGAATCTCAAGTACCTACATCCCCGACGTATTTAGCTTTGCTGAACTTTGGGTTTGCCCGGGCCCCGAAGCTGCCACATATTCCCGCCCCATCTATAATGCCAGTGTGTCTTGTCCGCAAACATCACTCGGCAGAGCGGCAATATCTTAAAGGGTCACCTTAAAGTAAACAACAACTAGAAGAGTCTCTTCATCCCCGACATATTAAGCATTGCTGAACATTGGTTGTCCGGCCCCCAAAGCTGCCACATATTTAAACCGCCCCATACTATAATGCCAGTGTGTCTTGTCGCAAACATCACTCGGCAGAGCGGCAATATCTTCAAGGTCACCTTAAAGTAACAACAAACTAGAAAATCTCAAGTACCTACATCCCCCGACGTATTTAGCATTGCTGAACTTTGGTTGTCCGGCCCCGAAGCGGGCCACATACCCACCGCCCCATACTATAATGCCAGTGTGTCTTTGTCGCAAACATCACTCGGCAGAGCGGCAATATCTTCAAGGTCACCTTCAAGTAACAACAAACTAAAAGAATCTCAAGTACCTGCATCCCCAGACATATTTAGCATTGCTGAACATTGGTTGTCCGGCCCCGAAGCTGCCACATATTCACCGCCCCATACCAAAATCGCCAGGGTGTCTTGTCGCAAACATCACTCGGCAGAGCGGCAATATCTTCAAGGTCACCTTTAAGAAACAACAAACTGAAAAAATCTCAAGTCCCTACATCCCCCGACGTATTTAGCATTGCTGAACATTGGTTGTCTGGCCCCGGAAGCTGCCACATATTCACCGCCCCATACTATAATGCCAGTGTGTCTGTCGAAAACATCACTCGGCAGAGGGGCAATTCTTCAGGTCCACCTTTAAGTAACAACAAACTAGAACAATCTCAAGTACCTTCATCCCCCGACGTATTTAGCATTGCTGAACATTGGTTGCCCGGGGCCCCGAAGCTGCCACATATTCACCGCCCCATACTATAATGCCCAGTGTGTCTTGTCGCAAACACACTCGGAGAGCGGCAATATCTTCAAGTCACCTCCCAAGTAACAACAACTAGAAGAATCTCAAGTACCTACATCCCCGACGTATTTAGCATTGCTGAACATTGGTTGCCCGGGCCCCCGAAGCTGCCACATATTCACCGCCCCATACTAAAATGCCGGGTGTGTCTTGTCGCAAACATCACTCGGCAGAGCGGCAATATCTTAAAGGTCACCTTAAAGTAACAACAAACTAGAAGAATCTCAAGTACCTACATCCCCCGACGTATTTAGCATTGCTAAACATTGGTTGTCCGGCCCCGAAGCTGCCACATATTCACCGCCCCATATTTAAAATGCCATGTGTCTTGTCGCAAACATCACTCGGCAAGCGGCAATATCTTAAAGGTCACCTTCAAGTAACAACAAACTGAAGAATCTCAAGTTACCTACATCCCCCGACAATTTAGCATTGCTGAACTTTGGGTTGTCAGGCCCCGAAGCTCCCACATATTCACCGCCCCATACTAAAATTTGCCGTGTGTCTTGTCGCAAACATCATCGGCAGAGCGGCAATATCTTCAAGGTCCCCTTTCAAGTAACAACAAACTAAAGAATCTCAAGTACCTGCATCCCCAGACATATTTAGCATTGCTGAACTTTGGGTTTTGTCCGGCCCCGAAGCCTGCCACATATTCACCGCCCCATACTATAATGCCAGTGTGTCTTGTCGCAAACATCACTCGGCAGAGCGGCAATATCTTCAAGGTCACCTTTAAGTAACAACAAACTAGAAGAATCTCAAGTACCTACACCCCCCGACGTATTTAGCATTGCTGAACATTGGTTGTCTGGCCCCGAAGCTGCCACATATTCACCGCCCCATACCTATAATGCCAGTGTGTCTTGTCGCAAACATCACTCGGCAGACCCGGCATATCTTAAAGGTCACCTTTAATTTAACAAACTAGAACAATCTCAAGTACCTACATCCCCCGACGTATTTAGCATTGCTGAACATTGTTGTCCGGGCCCGAAGCTGCCACTTTTTCACCGCCCCATACAAATAATGCCAGTGTTCTTGTCGCAAACATCACTCGGCAGAGCGGAATATTTCAAGGTCAC
The DNA here is from genome assembly GCA_024449915.1 of Sweltsa coloradensis. Classification (NCBI taxonomy): domain Eukaryota; kingdom Metazoa; phylum Arthropoda; class Insecta; order Plecoptera; family Chloroperlidae; genus Sweltsa; species Sweltsa coloradensis. The sequence continues at coordinate 9,861 of JAMZAV010014115.1, forward strand.
CTTCAAGTAACAACAAACTAGAAAAATCTCAGTACCTACATCCCCGACATATTTAGCATTGCTGAACATTGGTTGTCCGGCCCCGAAGCTGCCACATATTCACCGCCCCATACTATAATGCCAGTGTGTCTTGTCGCAAACATCACTCGGCAGAGCGGCAATATCTTCAAGGTCACCTTCAAGTAACAACAAACTAGAAGAATCTCAAGGACCTTCATCCCCCGACATATTTAGCATTGCTGGACATTGGTTGTCCGGCCCCGAAGCTGCCACATATTCACCGCCCCATACTATAATGCGTTGTGTCTTGTCGCAAACATCACTCGGCAGAGCGGCAAATATCTTCAAGGTCACCTACAAGTAACAACAAACTAGAAGAACCTCAAGTACCTACATCCCCCGACATATTTAGCATTGCTGACCATTGGTTGTACGGCCCCGAAGCTGCCACAATTCACCGCCCCATACTATAATGCCAGTGTGTCTTGTCGCAAACATCACTCGGCAGAGGGGCAATATCTTCAAGGTCACCTTAAAGTAACAACAAACTAGAAGATCTCAAGTACCTACATCCCCCGACGTATTTAGCATTGCTGAACATTGGTTGTCCGGCCCCGAAGCTGCCACATATTCACCGCCCCATACTATAATGCCAGTGTGTCTTGTCGCAAACATCACTCGGCAGAGCGGCAATATCTTCAAGGTCACCTTTAAGTAAAAACGAGTGAGAACATTCATAAAACTCTGCATCGAGAACATTTGAATGCAAAGGGGTGCTAAGCACATCACTTCCCTAGGCTAAAGTGGCGCATTATGACCTAAAGGTTGGCGCGTTCTTTATCAAAATAAACTTCAAACTGTATATTCTCAGTTAACGATTCAAAAGTCTCCGAAATATCATTCTTTACCTAAGAATACTTGAACCATTATTGTACAACCCGTACTCTTTGGAAGGTCCAAAGAAATTTTGGGTATCTCCTACTAAACCCCTGAAAGATTTTTTCCCAATTCAGGAATTTTATTTATCTAGATACTGAATCGTATGATAACTGTGACAAACTTTGTAATTTCTCATTCGAAGTAATTTGTTTAACCATTTTTTAATCAATAACATTTAATTTTATTCGATTTAAGAATCTGAGATATGACTATAAACTAAAGAAAAAAATTATACCCACAACAAATTGTTTGCGGTTGAAGCGCCCGAGTTTCTCACGTCGTTCTTAAGTGATTCTTGACGACCCCCCGGCGACGATGACAATGAAACAACGAACGATGACAAAGACGATGACGACCGTGACGTGAGAAACCCCCCTTCCGCCCCTTAGGCTAGAGTGGTGCATTATGACCTAACGGTTGACGCGTCCTTAATCCCAAAAAAACCAAAAAAGATCATCAGAGCTCAGATTTCCCAAAATTCTCGACAGTTTGACCATTGTTTTTACTTGTTTATCAGTACAGGAGATAAATTCTTTCTGAAACTAGAGCCCAGAGGGGATATGGGTGCCAACCACTCTCCACCCTCGTGTATTCAGCACGAGGCGCCCTCTCGCCCCTAACCCCGAAGTTATAGAAAACCAATGTCAAATCGCAGCATAGAACGTAATATCATTTTAAAACCAACCCGTCCCCTACAAACAAAAGTTGATTAGAATAAATGCAAGGGATTGAGTCCTCTTAAACATGCCCTCTGACATTCCCTAATCCCTCACAGTCATATAATACCACGTCTGGGCCCGGGATATAATTAAGCCCAGAGCATGGCTCTGCATGCTAATCGTAAAAGGCGAGGAAAGAGACATAATCCATCGCGCAAACATCAGCTATAAAAACGTAGGGGAATATAATATCACTTTCCAAGACTAGAGGCGAGCTCTGGCAGTCGTTGTCAGGGACTTGACCCCCTTCCCTTGACGACCCCTTCACGACGATGACGATAATTACACAAGAACGATGACAAAGAAAAATGACGACCGCGACGTGAGAAAACCCCCCTTCCTCCCCTTACCCATGGCTAAGGCATGGGGCCCCCCCTTCCGATATCCCCTAGGCTAGAGTGGTGCATTATGACCTAACGGTTGACGCGTCCTTCATCCAGATAAAATATATATGTATAAAATAAAATAAATTCAAATCAATTTTTTTCTTATACAAACTTTGAAAACATTAATAACAATCAAACACACAAGAATCTGAATTTATCACAGGCGACGCAGTATGACCTAACTTCTTGAAGCGCCCTAGTTTCTCACGTCGTTACTTGCTTCTGATATTGTCATTTACAAACTGTGTAGGCCTGAGCGCTAAGCGCAGACTCTGATACAAAAGGTCCCGTGTTCAAATCCCCCCCTCAATCGCTTTTGCGAATGCAATGGAAAGAGAATTTTTGTACTCATCTTTCGAACCCCATAATCCCGTCTAGGCCCGAATTTGAATTTGAATTTGAGAATTTGGGCCGGAGCATGGCTCTTCTAAATGTAAAAAGCAAGAAAAGAGATAAAATACATCTACCAAACATAAGCTATTATAAGGGGAGTATGAAAGTATTTAACTCCCCAATACCAGAGGCGAGATCTGGCATTCGTCGTCGGGGACCCCTCGACCCTTCCCTTGTCGACCTTTCCGACGAGACGACGACAATGACAACAAGAACGATGACAAAGTCTATGACGACCACGATGAGATAACCTCCCCTTCCTCTTCCTGGTACTGACTGCTGCATGGGACTTTCCTCCCTACAGCCTCTAGGCTAGAGTAGTCATAATGACCTAACTCGTTGTAACGCCCTAGTCTCTTACGCCGATATATAATATACTTAAATAGTGTCATATTCACGGTATTAGACTAGTGAGAGTACTTGAGTTTCTTGTCGTGTGAACGTTCATCCCCTGTGCATCCCCTATATCCCCCAGTTTCTCCCTCTTCTCTAGACTCGACCACAATCGATTATCCCCATTGAGACCTGTTCTCTTTCGGAAGGCGCGTCTGCCGGAAATAACCGACTTTACCCGACCTATATTATAATTAATAACCTCTTTACATTCTACTAAAGAACTCTTTGAGTTCTGCCGAGTTGGTAAGTGTTGCTTTGTGAGCACTTTGTCCGCCTGCTCCGCGTGTTGAATACAGAGAAGTTCCCAACATCAGATTATCGCTTTAGTTTGGGGGGGGGGGGGTTTACTTATGAGGGGCATTTCAGAGAGGGGGCCACGGACAGATTTAGTGGGTGGAGGGGGAGGGGTTGCAATCGATGTAGTGGGTTTACCTGACCTTTCATGTGTGTTTACTCGTCATTCATTACCCTCGGATAATCTCTTTTATTTATTTTTAACTTGGAAAACAATATCATCAAGCACACCATAAACAAATTTGATTAACTAACAATTTCACCGGCGGCGCAATATTACATAACCGGTTGAAGCGCCCTAGTTTCTCCCGTCGTCTGTTTCCGAATTAATCAACTTGACACCACGGTCGTGGCCCACAGGTCGCGTCACCGTCCTCTACCTGGTACAGATGGCGCACACGATGACACAGACCACGACGTGGGGGAACCACCAATCCCCGCTCTCCCCATATAACTCCCTTTCCCTCTGTCCTTTGCCTGAGCCCGGCCTGATTCCGCCCCGGCCCTTGCCCCCGGCCACCTTCTCCCATGCCCTCCCCTTGCTTGTGGCTGGTTCTTACCGGCAAAGCCTGTCATTCCCCCGTCTCCCCACGTCACCCCTTACATTCCTCACCTTTGGAAAATATACAGTTATAAACTGACTAATAAACGACATTACCACAGGAGGCGCAATATGTCCTAACGGTTGACGCGCCCTTAAACCTGAAAAACAAAAAAATTACCATTTCCCATTCTACAAATCACCCGAACACCTTCTATAAAACTAAAAAAAAACTTTAAAAAGGATTAAAGACGCGTCAAACGTTAGGTCATAATGCACCACTCTAACCTAGGAGTAGGGGGGGGGGAGGACCCCATGCTGGTCAGAACCAGCCACGGGTAAGGGGAGGAAAGGGGGTTCTCACGTCGCGGTCGTCATTGTCTTTGTCATCGTTCGTGGTGTCAATGTCGTCATCGTCGTCGAGGGGTCGTTAAGGGAAGGGGGCTAGGTTCCCCACGACGATTGCCAGACCTCGCTCTATTTCCAGGGAGTAAAATAATTTCACTTCATACTAGCTGATGTTTGCGAGGTGGACCTTTTCTCTTGAATCGCATTTTACGATTAGCAAAACCATTCTCTGGGCCAATTCTACCCGGACCCAGACGGGGATAAAAACCACTTTTAAAAATTTGTATTTAAAATAAAATTACCTGCGGCACAGTTGTGAAGGACTCGCCCCCCCCCCCCTTTCGTCATATATTCCTGCGTGTACGCCACTGTGTTTCGTGTCATGAGACTCGAACCCCCGACCACTTGGTGTACGCCACTGATAGTGAGAGTATCGCATCCGCCTGGCAGTGTGCATTCTACGGTCAGAGTGCAGCACTGACTTCCCCAAAAG
>JAMZAV010014116.1:0-12710 GCA_024449915.1 Sweltsa coloradensis
CTGGATGCAACGTTTTCGAAGAAAATATTTCTCATGAATATCGTACTTTTACGATTTTTTTCGATTTTTAGTGCGATATTTTCGTGACATTTTGACCGATTTTGACCAAACGGGTGGGGCTAAAACGTTCATATTTCACATGGACATTAAGGTTATAGTGATGTATTGCTTTTTGAAAGAAAAAGTTGAAAACATTTTCCAGAAGCCATTTAAATAAAGGTTTTAATTTAAGTTTTTTGAGGTATTTAATGACAATTAACAAGTAACAATAGAAACTTGACAACAATCGCCTACAATACATTCACAAAGCACTTGAAAAGGAAAAGTGGTCCCACGCAAACTATAAAAACTTACGCTCATCCATCAACGTGGCGGGACTTTAGCGTTTTCCTACTAACAATTAACAAGAAACAATAGAAACTTGACAACAATCACCTACAATGCGTTCAAAAAGCACTTGATACGTAAAGAGATTCCACGCAAACTAAAAACTTACAAAAACGCTCATCCATCAACGCGACGGGACTTAAGCGTTTTCCTAGTTGGTTTGTAGCATTATGGGAATGCCGTACTCGGGTCGTGTTGCACGTACCGGTGCTCGCTCAACAACGCGACGGGACTTTAGCGTTTTCCTATAGTTTACTTACGTTACCCCAAGAAAAATAGCTCGGGTGTTTTGTTTTTGTTAGTTTTTTTGTCTGTTTGTTCGCTCTCTACCGGGCCAACGGCATATGCGATCTTGATGAAAATTGGAGGGGACCTTCGAAATCTATGAACTTAGAGCTGTATTGTTTTTGGGTACAGTTGAAGAAATATTTCTCATAAATATCGTACTTTTACGAATTTTTTCGATTTTTAGTGCGATATTTTCGTGATATTTGGTAAGCGGCTACTCCGATATTGATGAAACTTTTAAAAGGAACGTTTAAAATCACTGAAATCATAAATGTTATGATTTTAGAGACATTTAAAAAAATATTTCTTATAGAAATCGTACTTTTACGATTTTTTCTCCGGTTTTTAATACGATATTTACGTGATATTTGGGCCGATTTTAACCAAACGGGTGGGGCTACAACGTTCATATTTTACATTGGCATAAATATTATGGTAATGTAGTGCTTCTTGAAAGAAAAAGTTGAAAAAGTTGGCCAAAATTCATAGAAATAAAGGTTTTAATATAAGCCTTTTACAGGTGTATAATGAACAAGTAATATCAAGTAACAATAGAAAAAGTAAGGAGATTCCACATAAAAACGTAATCATTGGACAGAAATATTCCAAAAAAGCTCAATCATCAACGCGACTTGAGAAAACGTTCGCGAAGCGGCCTATTAATAATAATTAACAAGTAACAATAGAAACTTGACAACAATCACCTACAATGCATTCAAAAAGCACTTGCAAAGGAAAAGTGGTCCTACGCAAACTTAAAACTTACAAAAAAGCTCATCCATCAACGCGGCGGGACTTAAGCGTTTTCCTAGCATGTGTTATGAAATACGGTTTGGGCTTGACTTGAATTTTTAATTTGTTGGATGAGCGAAGCGAAGACTTCAATTTCACTGACCCCAAAAATATTTGGCTCGGGTGTTTTTTTTTTGTTTGTTTGTTTGTTTTTTTTTTGTTTGTTTTTCTGTCTGTTTGTTAACTCTCTACCAGGCAAACGGCATATCCGATCTTAATGAAAATTTGACAGGACCTTCGAAATCTCTGAACTTAGAGGTGTATTGTTTTTGGGTACAATCGAAGAAATATTTCTCATGAATATCGTACTTTTACGATTTTTTTTCGATTTTTGGTGCGATATTTTCGTGACATTTGGGCCAATTCTGACCAAACGGGTGGGGCTACAACGTTCATATTATACATGGACATTAAGGTTATGGTGATGTAGTATCTTTTGTAAGAAAAAGTTGAAAAAGTTAGCCAGAATTCATAGAAATAAAGCTTTTAATATAAGTTTTTTTGATTTTTTGTGCGATATTTTCGTGCCATTTGGGCCAATTCTGGCCAAACGGGTGGGGCTACAACGTTTATATTATACATGGACATTAAGGTTATAATGATGTAGTACCTTTTTAAAGAAAAAGTTGAAAAAGTTAGCCAGAATCCATAGAAATAAAGCTTTTAATATAAGTTTTTTACGGTAAATAATACCAATTGACAGGTAACAAAAGAAACTTGACAACAATGACCTACAATGCGTAGGCAGCAAAACAAAGCACTTGCAAAAGTAAAGATATCCCTCGCAAACTAAAAATTTTAAAAAGCTCATCCATCAACGCGGCGGGACTTTAGCGTTTTCCTAGTTAGTAAAAAACCAGTTAAAAGTCTGCACTGTTTATTTATACTAGGAAAAAACGCTAAAGTCTCGCCGCGTTGATGGATGAACTTTTTTAAGTTTTTAGTTTGCGTGGGATATCTTTACTTTTGTTAGTGTTTTGCTTTGCTGCCTATGCATTGTAGGTGATACCGTGATTGTTGCCAAGTTTCTATTGTTACTTGTAAAAGGTTATTATTTACTGTAAAAGAACTTATATTAAAAGCTTTATTTCTATAGATTCTGGCTAACTTTTTCAACTTTTTCTTTCAAAAGGTACTACATCACCATAACCTTAATGTGCATGTATAATATGAACGTTGTAGCCCCACCCGTTTGGTCAAAATCGGCCTAAATGGCACGAAAATATCGCACTAAACCGTAAAAAACTTATATTAAATGCTTTATTTCTATGAATTCTGGCTAATTTTTCCAACTTTGTCTTTCAAAAGGTACAACATCACCATAACCTTAATGTACATGTTTAATATGATTCTTGTAGCCCCACCCTTTTGGTCAGAATCAGCCCAAATTACACGAAAATATCGCACTAAAAATCGAAAATATCGTAAAAGTAAGATATTCATGAGAAATATTTCTTCGATTGTACCCAAAAACAATACACTTCTAAGTTTAGAGATTTCGAAGGTCCCCTCTAATTTTCATCAAGATCGCTTATAACGTTTGCCCGGAATCCTGCTAACAAACAGACACAAATTCAAAAAAAAAAAAAAAATTGGAGCTTAATTTTTTGGGGGGGTCAGTGAAATTGAAGTCTTCGCTTCGCTCATCCAATAATTTACGTTAAAAATAACTAGGAAATCGCTAAAGTCCCGTCGCGTTAATGGATGAGCGAAGCGAAGACTTCAATTTCACTGACCCCCAAAAAATTTAGCTCCAAAGTTTTTTTTTTTGTATTTTTGTCTGTTTGTTAGCTAACTACCAGGCAAACGGCATATCCGATCTTGATGAAAATTGGACGGGACCTTCGAAATCTCTGAACCTAGAGGTGTATTGTTTTTGGGTGCATTCGAAGAAATATTTCTCATGAATATCGTACTTTTACGATTTTTTTTTTATTTTTAGTGCGATATTTTCGTGACATTTGGGCCGATTCTGCCCAAACGGGTGGGGCTACAACGTTCATATTTCACATGGACATTAAGGTAATGGTGATGTATTGCTTTTTGAAAGAAAAAGTTGAAAAAGTTATCCAGAATCCAGGTTTTAATATGAGTTTTTTTTTAGGTTTATAATAACAGTTTACAAGTAACAATAGAAACTTGACAACAATCACCAACAATGCGTTCAAAAGGTTCTTGACAAGTAAATAGATCCCAGGCAAATTAAAAACTTACAAAAAGCTCATCCATCAACGCGACGGGACTTTAGCGTTTTCCTAGTAAAAAAACATTTTTGTATGCGTGGGATCTCTTTACTTCTTCAAGTTTCATTGCAAAATCATTTTTGTTAAATTAGAATAATTTTTTTAAGTACTAATTGCTAGGGTAATTAGAATGTCAAATATCTGTAGGCCCGAAGATTGCTTTATAAACGCATTGTAGGTGATTGTTGTCAAGTTTCTATAGTTACTTGTTAATTATTGTTATACATTTCAAAAAACTCATATTAAAACCTTTATTTCTATGGATTCTGGATAACTTTTTCAACTTTTTCTTTCAAAAGGTACTACAGCACCATAACCTTAATGCCCATGTAAAATATGAACGTTGTAGCCCCACCCGTTTGGTCAGAATCGGCCCAAATGTCACGAAAATATCGCACTAAAAATCGAAAAAAATCGTAAAAGTACGATATTCATGAGAAATATTTCTTCGATTGTACCCAAAAACAATACACCTCTAAGTTCAGAGATTTCGAAGGTCCCCTCCAATTTTCATCAAGATCGGATATGCCGTTTGCCTGGTAGTTAGCTAACAAACAGACAAAAATACAAAAAAAAAAACATTGGAGCTAAATTTTTTGAGGGGTCAGTGAAATTGAAGTCTTCGCTTCGCTCATCCAAAAACGACGTCTACGTTATACCAAATACAAAATAAGGAACAAAGTAGTAAATTGGCATATTTGTTGTGCATTTTTTCTAAATTTATAGGCCCTACAAGGTTAAATTTAAATCGTACAAACATATTTTTATGTTTACTAGATTGAAGATATTTTGTAGATTTTTATTCGTTGAAAAAATCAAACTGACAGTGAGATTTGACTGAGTCGACCGCAATCTGTTCATTTTCTCAATTATTATTTTATTTTTGAACCGTACCCAATTCTTGTCTTACCCTACAAGTTTACTAACAAACGATATTTTTTAATAATTTTGTTGATTATTTATCGTTTATCACCATGGATTTATAATATACTTTTCTGTGCCACTTTCCATGCCCATTTCCTCTCGTAATGAAACATGGCTAGAGGTACGTGAAAATAGCGTTTTGTGAATAGTGCAAGTCCTATTTATTTTTATTTTTCTTGGAGTGTATAATTTTTTTGGATGAGCGTAGCGAGCGTAGCGAAGATTCCAAAAAAAAAAAAAAAATCCGGAATGTTTTTTTTTTCTTTTCTTTTTTTTTGTATTTTTGTGTGTCTGTGAACACGATTCCGGCTAAACCAATACTCCAATTGCGATGAAATTTTATGGAGGTCTATGAAATCTCTGAACGAAGAACTGCACGGGGGGAAAAATCGATCGAAAAATTATTCCTCATGAAAATCGCAATTTTACGATTTTTTTCGATTTTTAATAAAAATCTTCGACTACTAACATCTACATGCTTTATCCGATTGTAATGATTTTTTCACAGAACCTTAATTTTATGAATTAATATATTCGTGTGAAATTTGAGCGCAATCGAAAAATTATTTCTTATGAAAATCGCAATTTTACGATTTTTTTCAATTTTTAACATTTCTTCGACGAATAAAACCTACATGCTTTATCCGATTGTAATGATTTTTTCACAGAACTTTAAATTTATGAATTAATATATTCGTGTGAAATTTGAGCGTAATCGAAAATATATCTTTTAAAAAAATCGCAATTTTACGCTTTTTTCGTTTAAAAAAAATTACGCTCATCCATCAACGCGGCGGGATTTAAGCGTTTTCCTAGTTTTATACAATCTTTATTCAGTTGATATTAGTTCAACCTTGAGGACCAAATTTCAAATTAAAATTCTGAAAAAAGTTCTTTCTCAAGGTTTTGAAATTAGCCAAAAAAAAATGCTACAAAATTAAAACGCAATAAAATGACACATAAACAACGTGCATTAGATAACTATTGGAAATACAATAATCAATGCAGCACGGGTCTATACCCAGGGCTATAGTTATTACTAGTTTTTGGTCGTTTGGATGTTTGATTCAATTGTTCCATTTCAAATTGAATCCTGGAATGTACCATAAAGAATCGCCAAGGGACAAACATATACTCGGCTCGATAGACACTCAAATTAGAATTACAACGCTCTGGAGAACATATTGAGCTACGTACGAGAATTCTAAAATGCACATTATGCAGAAATTATATATACACAGAATTGATTTATGTAATAAACCCTACTATTCACCATTTTAAAGTCAACGCGACGGGAGCAACCTCTTCTTGTTCCCGTTGCGTCGACTTTATGTGTAACCATGGTGCACGTATCTTGTTAGACGAGGGAGCGGAGCGACTGCGAAGAACAATTCAACTCAAACAAACTTTCGTCGTGATTAATTTGTCTGTATGTTATATGTATATCCATCTGTCTGTCTGTCCGGTCCCATACGGCCGAACGGCCAAATAGATTGAGTTGAAATTTTAAACAGACATCCGTGACCAGAGAACTAACTGCTAACAAAATGAGAAAAATCAGTAAATAATAAATTAACAACATACTGCAAATGTGTAGTTTTATTTTAACGACTATGGTTTTGTTTTTGTAGAAGTCATTTTTATTGAATCATTTTTGTCAAGCCGTGATTGAATGCAGTGACCAAAGTGTATCGAATCTTGAACTCTCAAGGTTCCCCTAAATTTCGCTGGGAGGTTGAGTAAACCTTGCAATCTTTACTCGTATTTCGTACTGGCTATGTTTTCCATAGTAGTATGCATCCATTTCAAAACATGTTTTATATTTTTTTAATTAAATACAATCCAGAAATTAGAAAATCTTTCCCGATTACGGAGGGCTTGAACCTCTAGGTCTTCCACATTTCAGGTATAAAGGGCGCCTTAGCCAACTAGTCTAGAAATAGGCCAAAGTCGTTGTTAGACGAGTGAGCGGGTCATGTGTTGATTATCTGGGATAATTTTCATTTAGGTTTGATAATAATTATAATTGGATGAGCGTAGCGAGCGAAGCGAGCGAAGCGAAGATTCCATTCTACTACACTGGAGAAAAAATTCCGGAATGTTTTTTTTTCTTTCTTTTCTTTTCTTTTGTATTTTTGTCTGTTTGTCCGCACGATTCCGGCTAAACCGATACTCCGATTGCGATGAAATTTTATGGAGGCCTTCGAAATCTCTGAATTTAGAACTGCCACGTTTTTTTAGCACAATCGAAAAATTATTTCTCATAAAATTGTAATTTTACGTTTTTTTTCTATTTTTATCAAATTTCTTCGACTTATTTATAACACCTAGGGGCTACATGCTTTATCCGATTGTAATGATTTTTTCACAGAACCTTTATTTTATGAATAAATAATTATATTCGTGTGAAATTTGAGCGTAATAAAAAAATTATTTATCATGAAAATCGCAATTGTACGATTCTTTCGTTTAAAAAAAAAATACGCTCATCCAACAACGCGCCTCAAAAAGCGTTTGCGAAGCTTCCTAGTAAAGGTATAATTAATAGGGTTTTCAGGTTTTCAGTGTCAACTGAGGCCATAATGCGGCACTCTAGCCCATGATAGGCTATAGAGATGCGTTATAGGTAGGGGGAAGAATATAAATGTTACCGGGTACTCAACACATGGCTCACTCACTCGTCTAACAACGACTTTGGCGTTTTCCTAATGATAATAATGTGCATAAGATTTATGCTTAGAAGCAAAATGATATTGATTTCTTATAGTCCGTGGAACAAGCTGCTAAAACTATAGGAACATTTCAAATCCGGAAACCAGCACCAAAATTTAGGAGCAGGTAAAAGACGTATTTTAGAATGTTATTTTCACGGGGGACACGCATGGTAGCAAATAAGTCACCTGTCATGGCGTCCACAAGATAGCCGCCAAAATAATTCTTAAAATTGCTGTAACTCGAGAAGTAATCATCAGATTTGGATAAACTTGGTTTTGTTTTATTCGGTTTTTAATGCTCTACAAAAATGTCATTAGAAATTTTGCCGTAAATACAATAGTTTTAATTATATTTATATATTATTACAATGTATTGCAATTATAGCACTTTTTGGTGTATATATAATTATTTATACGTAGAATTCGCTAGATTGTCATAAAATTTTCAGACTATACTAAAATAACGCTAATAAACCCAAAATTTAAAGTCCCGAAACGAAATTCCTGTAACTTTTTTATTAATTAATTAATTGAATTAAGCATTAATTAAATCCCAATTAAAAGTTTCTTATTCACTTGCCAAAGTCACGTAGTGTATCACACAAGAACAATATGACCACAATGAACCAAAAAAATATTATTTCCAAAAAATTATTCCAATCACTTTCCTATTAATTCAATTAATTCAATTAATTAAAAATAATGACAATAATCTCAATTAATTTTGTAAGATTAACACAATGTGGTCGACCTTGGAATCATTTTAAAGCTAGTTTTAAGGCGAATAAATGTAATGAAAAAATTAATTTATTAAATTAATTTATCACCGAATTAATTACATTTTAGTTAAATTATCCCACTTTTGACATATGTATTGTTATGTATACCTAAAACTCGAGCGATCGTCATAAAAATATACTACTTTCCTGACATAATCCCAATGAATCCGAATTGTCATGTCCCGGAACAAAATTCCTATAACTTGCCGATTGATTAAGAAATCAAGTGAAGAATTACTTATATCTCAATAATTGTTGTTGTCACTCAATTAACACATACAAAATGCCAACAGAAGTATCAAATATAAACAATGCAAGTGTAATTTTAAAAATTAATAGTCCCAAAATTAAGTTCATGCTACTTTTCTGTTAATTGAATTTCCCACAAAATTATTTTCCTGTAAAATAAGCGTGCAAATGGTTCCCAGTGTGGCTGTGTTAATTTTACACAACACATGGTGATTTTATTTATTAATTTAATTCATTTATTAATTCAATTAACGGGAAAGTAGCATGAAATTAATTTTGGGACTATAAATTTTTAAAATTATACTCGCATTGTTTATTTTTGATACTTCGGTTGGCATTTTGTATGTGTTAATTGAGTGACAACAACAATTATTGAGATATAAGTAATTCTTCACTTGATTTCTTAATCAATCGGCAAGTTATAGGAATTTTGTTCCGGGACATGACAATTCGGATTCATTGGGATTATGTCAGTAAAGTAGTATATTTTTATGACGATCGCTCGAGTTTTAGGTATACATAACAATACATATGTCAAAAGTGGGATAATTTAACTAAAATGTAATTAATTCGGTGATAAATTAATTTAATTAATTAATTTTTTCATTACATTTATTCGCCTTAAAACTAGCTTTAAAATGATTCCAAGGTCGACCACATTGTGTTAATCTTACAAAATTAATTGAGATTATTGTCATTATTTTTAATTAATTGAATTAATTGAATTAATAGGAAAGTGATTGGAATAATTTTTTGGAAATAATATTTTTTTGGTTCATTGTGGTCATATTGTTCTTGTGTGATACACTACGTGACTTTGGCAAGTGAATAAGAAACTTTTAATTGGGATTTAATTAATGCTTAATTTAATTAATTAATTAATAAAAAAGTTACAGGAATTTCGTTTCGGGACTTTAAATTTTGGATTTATTGGCGTTATTTTAGTATAGTCTGAAAATTTTATGACAATCTAGCGAATTCTACGTATAAATAATTATATATACACCAAAAAGTGCTATAATTGCAATACATGTAATAATATATAAATACAATTAAAACTATTGTATTTACGGCAAAATTTCTTATGACATTTTTGTAGAGCATTAAAAACCGAATAAAACAAAACCAAGTTTATCCAAATCTGATGATTACTTCTCGAGTTACAGCAATTTTAAGAATTATTTTGGCGGCCATCTTGTGGACGCCATGACAGGTGACTTATTTGCTACCATGCGTGTCCCCCGTGAAAATAACATTTTAAAATACGTCTTTTACCTGCTCCTAAATTTTGGTGCTGGTTTCCGGATTTGAAATGTTTTTACGCTTGTTCCACGGACTATTATTATCTACAGTAAATGCAAAAATAATAACGTGCACATTATTGTTACAGATTTTTAATTAAACGATTCTTCCTTTATTGGAAACTTTTGTTATAAAGCGCAGCTAAACTAGGAAAACGCCACAAAGTTGTTGTCAGACGAATGAGCGAGTCATGTGTTGAGTACCCGGCGAACATTTATATTTAAGTTGATTGATATATTAGGTATTCGCCAAGCTCATCTACCCTTCCACATTTGCGCATTCTCATAAACGTACAGTGCCCCGTAACAATTATCCTTGAAAAGCTTGGCAAAATATATGTGCAACTTTTAATTTAAACGTAATAGTTCATCCAAATTCTATTTTTCCAATTAATTTAAACGTAATAGTTCATGCAAATTCTATTTTGCCAAGCTATTCAAGGATGTTGTTATGAAACACTGTACGTTTATCTCAAAAGAATGCGCAAATGTGGAAGGGTAGATAAGCATTGGTCCTTTTTTAGATCTCATTACCTTTGAGTGTGTAGGTTTGGCTGTATTTTTACAAGTGTTTGTATACGTGGGAACCCATTACTTTTTAAAGTTCTACTAAAAAATTATTTTACTAATATAGAATTAGAATAATTTTATAAAGATAGTATTAATTGCTATGGTAATACCAATTAACAATAGGATGTTAATATCTCGTGCCACAAAGAATTTATTTTTAAACGCATTGTAGGTGATTATAGTCAAGTTTCTATAGTTACTTGTTGACTATTTTCCTGTAAAAGGCTTATGTTAAAACCTTTATTTGGCTACCTTCCAGCTATCTTTTTCAACTTTTTCTTTCAAAAGGCATTACATCACCGTCGTACACATACATACATCACCGTCCATGTAAACTATGAACTTTGTTGCTCCACCCGATTTTTGAAATGTATGTTTTTGTGAATAAACGTAAAATGTTCTTATTTAATTTGGCACCGTTCTTCTGCTTATTAACAATTTTTTTTATAATGAATTGAGATTTATCTCATTCTCAATTTCATTAATCTATTAATCTGTGAGTTGAACGAATTTAGTTTGGAGCTATACTATTTTGGATTAATTGGCATTATGTTATGAAATTTGTAAAATCTTAGGCCAATCGGTAGAGGTTTAGACATAATAATTATGCATAAGCCAAAAGTGGTTTAATTTAACTAATATGCATTTAATCGGATGATTAATTAATTAATTAAATATTTTTTTCACATTTTATTTAGTCGTAAAATAAGCTTTTATTTGATACCCAAGTCGACTATATCGTGTTTATTTTGCACATAAAATTTAGATTTGTGTGATTTATTGTCATTAATTCAATTAATTCAATTAATGGGAAAGTTGAAGGAACCCGACATTGGGGCTATCACTTTTCTCTTTCAGTGGCTTGTATTGTTTTTATTTGATACACTAGTTGACTGTGGTCAGTTATTGTCAAACATTTAACTGAGATTAAACTATTAATTTCATTTATCCATTAATCTGTTAGTTGGAGGAATTTTGTCTGGAGTCATAAATATTTGGATTTATTGGCATTATGTTAGTAATGTGGGTTAAAGTGTAAGGTAAACATATAATTATACAAAGGTTAAAAGTGGTAACATTTTACTAAAATGCAATTAATTGGAAGATTAAAAAATTATTAATTTGAAAAAAATCATGTATGTATTCTTTGTTAAATAAACTTATACATGATACCAATTTTGACTGTGTTGTCTCTTTACTTGTGTGTTTTAAAAACATTAATTCATTTATTTCATTAATTCAATTAATAAGAATGTAACAGAAACACTACTTGAAGCCATCGATTTTTGGATTCCCTGTGATCATCTTCACGATTTGCACGATTTTTAGGCTTAAAGCCCCCATTATGAAGCACAATTGAAGAAACCTGTGAACCACCGCCACACGAATTTGTTATCATAGAGTTTGTTATTATTTATGTGATTTGTTTTGTTCACTTCAAACTCAAAATTGCTCAGATTCCCTCGTTTAACCTTGTCTCAACGCCTCGGAAGATGCCGGAAGTGGACAAGAAGAGAAATGAAGTTCTGAAAACCACAGTGGTGAATCTCGTCATGAGTGTGACATTGATCGCTTACAATTGCTACGTACTTGCTACTCAAGAAGATGACAACAAGGTTTGGTTTTGGTACGACTCGTGTAAGTCCAAGACGTGGACCCTCCTGGGTCTGTCCGTGGTCTATCTGTTAGTGGTCGTCACCCTGCTGGTGGGTGCAGCCTTGCGGATTACCACTATGCAGTATAACAAGAAACTGGTGGGCAGACTCACAAAGGCAGTCGGGATCTTTCTGATGGGGTATGGGGCAAACTATGGAGGTATCGTGACCGTGGTTATTGGGTCGATAATTATTTCGTTCGTCGCAGGTTACCTGTCTGGCTTATTATCAACATTGTTGAAGTCTCAGATTGTCAACTATTGAACTCTTTGTAAGAACTAGCTGAAAATTATTTATTCTCCACTTCCACTCCACTGTGTAGGCCTACGCCTCTATAGTTTCAACTTTTGTTTCACCATGGTGTGTATATCTTTTTAGTAAAAAATGTTATTGAACAAAAATATGTGTGCAGTTGTTATTACTAGGAAAACGCCAAAGTCGTTGTTAGACGAGTGAGTGAGTTATGTGTTGAGAATTCCCGGTAACATTCCCTTTCATTCCCATTACCTAAGGCCTCTCTAGCCTATCATAGGCTAGAGTAACGCATTATGGCCTTTTAATTGACGCCCCCTTCCCTTATACCAACTAAACAAAAAAAAAACTATTATTGATAAACTTAATTAATGCAAATGTTCCCGGGTACCCCACACATGACTCGCTCACACGTCTAACAACGACGTGGGAGTTTTCCTGGTATAGTATTAGTGAGGGTTCATTACTAACATCAATTCTGATTGTGTTGTTCTGCATACAAATATCTGTGTCATGTGCATTTTAGAATTCCGTACTGTTCAATTTCGTTATTCCC
>JAMZAV010014117.1:0-15768 GCA_024449915.1 Sweltsa coloradensis
TGTTCTGTACTAGCATCATATTCGCAATGTACTCATGTAAACTATTTAAAGATGAGAATGTTCTGTACCTAGCTATATATTTTACTCTGTTTGGAAAAACACACAGTAATTCTCCTCTTAATGACAAAATTCATTCGCATAATACCAGACGACAGAAAGATGTTCACAAAGTAAAATATTATTTAGGTGTTTTTAAACAAAGGCCAAGAATTAAATGTGAAAGATTGTTTAATGAGGTTCCTACTAATATTCGACCGCGTTTTTCTATTATCTCAAATATGCTACCAAGTCAAAATATAATGAATGTCTTTGAAACCTGGCTCTGTTAGAAAATCAAAACTATTTTTTTGATTTTTTATGATCGGGCACACGGCAAATATCGCCACCTCAAAATAATTTCGAACTGCAATTCGCCCAAGCACACCATTCAACGTAGGTAGTTGTGTTTTTGTGACATTAATTTTCAACTGGTTTTCTAGAGGCTGACCGAGAGAAAAAATATTTTTTTAACAATTGTTTTTCCTACGAATTGTTTTTGTTTGGCGGTACAAATCGGTACAAAATACCTAAAAACGAAAAAAAAAATATAATACTGAATGATGTAATGTTGAAGTTTAGTAGCTACTGGTTTTCAAAACATAGTCGAAATCACTATGACTCATTGGAAACCTGAAGTAAATACGTGGTGGGAGTCAACTTGCCATCACTCACTTTGAGTTTATCAAACAGATAATTGGTTAGATCTGTAAACAAGAGTATATTTCGTGACAAGTTACGAGTGTTTCCTGACGATGTAACTGATCAATCCGATTTGTGATCTGTCGCCGCACAATTCAATTTACTCGAATCTACGAGTCAAATAAAATGTATAAATGTTCATTTATTTATTTTATGTTATATTGTTCATTATAAATGTAATATTTCTATTATTAATTATGTTATTCTTGACGGTAATTTCTTATAGATTACGTCCGTTGGACCAAAATTCACCCTTTGCGAGGTTCGACCTCATGTCCCTCAGTTGCGTGTACGCCAATTACTTATTTATTAATAAGTAAGTCTTCGCACTTTCAATACTGGTTTGATTGCTTGATTGATTGGATATTGCTTAACGTCTCATATTAATGCACTTTGGCTATACGAGACGATGAGTGGTGAAAGATGAGGATGAAATATGAACAGAAGGGTGGAGGGGAAACCCGATAACGGCACGTAGCCTACTCCTTTCGAAAAGTACCTAGGGGACCAACGGCTTGTACGTCCCTATCCGAAAGGACGGTGTAACTGTAATGAACTCACTGACAAGGTTTAGCTTCTAGCATCCATCTTTATGACTACTTCACTTTGGTCAGTCAGTGCTGCAACTTACACACACACAATACACTACATCATTCCCTTTTTTCTAAAGTGATTTGAAACTACAAACTAGGTACCTCCAAAATTATATTGAATGGATAATGATTTATAATGTCTTGATCTTCACTTCTTCTTATGTAATCACTAATTATGGTTATGATTGAACTACATACTACGTTTCATTAACATAACATAATTAAAACTTCCACGTTGGTAAACTACTGATGTGGCGAACTATTTTGTTATTAAACTACTATAATCGGAATTGGTCCATGGAATGATAAGGACACCTCACACTGACATTAATCTCTACAGTTGATAGTCACCTCATCCAAACCGGGGGTCTGCTTGGCGGCTCGGCCTGGCCTCTTCGCTCCCACCCCCGGTTTTTTTTTCCCTGTTCGGAGCGGGTTGAATTTCTGTCTCCTGCTTACAGGTCTAAGGAGACTGTGGAGAACAATGGAAGCTCTATGTTTTGATTACTTGTGACTATAGGAGGAGGTGATGATTGTTTCTCCATGAGGTATTTGCTGTTGTCGGAACATGTTTCCTCGGATTTGTGAATAGGTGTCGAAGGGATTGATGAGTTAGGGCGTGCAGGTTGTGGGCGTAGTACTTCGTACGTGGCTCACTTTCCGACGGTACTGTGGCACCGGCTGGGCGAACAGATCGTCACGGCGTTGCCATCCCTCTCGGTAACCTCGACGGTACTGGTGTTATAACGGTTGGTAAACTTGTTGCGTTTCTCTTGACGCGCCAACGACGTATCCTCCACAGAAGATGTCCGCTGCTTCTGCCCCTCGTCTTTTGATCGATGTAGTGTTCCTAACTCCTTCATATTCCCTGTCCCGATCTCGATCTTCATCTTGAAAAAAAAATGGTACACATGATTGTATACTTGGAACTTTGTCGCGAAGCTCTCGTCCAACATCATGAAGCCGGAGTGCAGCCCGTTGTAGAATGTGGGTGTTGTTTCGATAGAGAAGAGATATTCTTCTCTCAAGGCAGTCTTGATGTCTTGTCAGCTGCTGCTGCTATGCGAAGTCTCTTCATTATGGACCGCTTCTGTCGCTCCACTTCGCCATTTCCCCCTGCGGCCACTCTGGCGTCGAGTATCTCAACTCGATGTTTGTTGGTGATACAATAATCATAGGAAGTCGTTGCTAGTGAAGTATGCCGCATTGTCCCAATTTGATCGATCTGGTGGCCGAATCGTGCGAAGATTTCTTCTAACAGGTCGATAGTTTTTAGCGTATGTTGTACGCTAGGTGATAAAGCACGGCTCGTGGAATCTTGAATAGTAGTCTATGACAACGAACACGTATTGTCCATTGGATCGGTCCCCCAAGTAGTCTATCGCCAAGTCTTGCCCACGGTCTGTCTGGTATCTGGTTCTAATCACAGTTCTGGGCGGACGGTGTGAGCTGACCGCCTGGCACCATGGCAGTGTCTGCAGAACGATTTCCCACTGCCTTATCTAATGCTGGCCACCAGACTTTTGAACGCAATTTCTGTTTCATCAAGACTATGCCGAGGATGCCCCTGGTGTGCTAGTTCGAGCCCCTGTTCTTCTTAGCTTGTAGGTATGAATATGCGGGTTCCCCGGATAACGTGGATTGGTACCGCATAGTTCACTTTTGATGATTTTGATTTCTTCAAAGCTCATCCGGCCCACGTGTCGGTTTTCGATGCTCCTCCTTAATAGAGATGTTTCCTGGTCTTGTCTGGATTCTTTTTCGATTTCTTCCAGCTCATAGCTTTTTGGGAACAATCTTGACTTGCTACCCATCGAACATGATGATCTGGATCTTCTGTTGTTTCGGTATTCCTCGAGTTACTGATAGTCTCGACAGTGGATCAGCAATATTGCTTCTCCCTGGCTTTATTCTACCTTGTAGTTATAGCACTGGAGTCTAAGCACCCTCGCTCTACTCTCGCGCATGGGCTTGGACTTGGGCCCGAAAATGATTGGAGTGGTTTATGGTCGTAATCAAATGTAACTCGCCCCCGTACACGTAGTGGTGGCATCTTTCGCACCCCCATACAGTCCAAGTGCCTCGCGTTCGACCTGACTGAACTTTTTCTCGGGCATCTGTGAGTGACCTGCTTCGCGAACTCTATTATCCTTGCCCATCTTCCTGTTCTTGAACTAAGACGGCACCGAGCCCATACGGGCTATCATCTGCGATGATCGTCGTCGTGCTCCCGGTGTATAGAATCCCAAAGTTTCTCCTCGTCATGATAACATTTCCTTAAATATTGTCCGAACGCATCCGCTGCTCCTGCCCCCTTGAAAGCTACGTTTTGTCTCAAAGTCCGCCTCAGCGGCTCTGTAGCCGTAGAATAGTTGGGAAGGAACCTGGGCAGTACCCTGCCATAACCAAGGAAACCTTTTCAATTCCTCTTTAGTTTTTGGTTCCCTAAAGTCCGCGGACCCGCCAGTACTTGCTATGTAGTTGGCTTGATCCCTGACTGGAATCAGGTGCCCTATGAAGTCCACTTTAGGTTTCTGATCTCACACTTGTCTGGATTAAGTGTGAGCCCTTCTCTGCGAATGTCCTGCATCACAACCGCAGTCTGTGGTCGTGCTGTGCTTGGGTTTTCCCGGGAACGATGAAGTCATCTATAAAGACGCATACTCCTTCGCACTCGGCTACACGTCTCTATTAATGCGCTGAAATATTTCGGGCGCCAGTTGTCCCCAAAAAAGAGCCTTTTGTCCTGTACACCCCTGCGCTGGGGATATAAAGGTTGTTATCCCTCGTGACCCCTCGTCGACTCAATCTGGTGGAACGCAGAGCGCAAGGTCCAACTTAACTGAACACATGCTTCCTCTTATTTCCGGCGTTATCTCTTCAATGGTTGGTATCATGTGTCGCTCCGTACATTGCAGCGTTTGGCAACCTCATGTCACACATCGTCGCAGCTTACCTGAATTGGTCTGGTCAACACACCGGTGAAACCCACTCTTGCTGGTTCCCGCACCTCCTCTATAAGGGTCAAATTAGCTCGTAAGTTTCTTCTATTTTTCTCACTTACTTTCGTCTTGACTGGTGAGGGCGTCTTCCTGACTGGGCAATGCCACTGGTGGACATCTGTCTTATGCAAGTTTTCAACTTAAAATCTTTTAAGCTTACCTACGCCGGTGAAGACAGTCGGAATTCTTCTTAACCTTTTGCGCGTAGTCCTTTTCTGCAGTGTAGAATTCCTCTTGCAGTTAGAATTCTCGTTGCAGTGTAGATTCTCTTCTTGGTGGGCCTGACTTATTGTATTCAGGAACCCGGTTTTTAAAACGCACAGGTCCGCTGGCAGAACTGCTCCCCAAGAGCCGGTACTCCGTCACCGTCTACCCGTAAAATATTGTTTCTTGTCCCTTTCTCCCTCCAATTTTTCACATTCTGTGGTGAATTTGCCTATACTTTAGGTATTGAGTACTCCCATAAGGATAAATTTTTTTTTAGTACTGTACATTTCCCCTTGATTTTATCGGCTTGCAAGTCTCCCTGTCTTCCTATCTAGGACATTACAGGAGCCCCCGTAATCAATCATCAGCTTAAATTGAAACACCTCCACCTCAGCTTTTATGAAGCAATCTGTTATGCCCGATCTCCCTCTACAGCAAAGGTGTACCTTGGGCTTCCTTCTACTTCTCCTTCATTTAAATTATGGACTTTGGACGCCCATTTTCCGTGAAGAATCATTTTTATCTTGTCTATTTCCTGTTTTGTCACCCTTGGGGTTTTACATATTTTAGGCAAAGTGGCCCTCAATACCGCACTTCATACATTATCTTCCCTCTCGCGTGACATTTCGCGTCGCGACGAGAGATGGTTGGTATTTTTACCGGATCGTAGCATGCTAGCCTCGAGCCGAGGCCGACCGGAACGCCGGTTGCTTGACTGGCCGGCGATGAACGTCACCCGTGCGACGTTTTTTCAGCCTCGCGAAACTAGCACGTTTGTGTGCGGCTTCAATTGCTCTTGCGATCTCTTGACCCTATCATAGTTAACCTGTCGCCCTCTTTACTGAAATTCTTTTACGTACCCGGGTAATCGGCATTTCTCCCTCAGTTGTCCTAGGATCTTATCTTCCTCTTTATCCCCAATCACAGGTAACGCTCTGGCCTCTCAGACAGCGTATAAAACTGGGCGCACCGTTTCCTCGCCCGGCGCATTGCGCGGAACACTTGGCGCTGGTGGCGGAAGCAGGTTTGAGGCTTAACTGTTCGTCCAACACAGACTTGCATTTAGCATATTCACACCACCCGTGGCTCTTTCTCGGCTCGCCGACGGAAGTGAAACCAGATGGTCTTGTTACAGCCGCCCCCGCTACGTGTAGTAGTAGAGCACCTTTGTCTTAGTCCTGAATTATGCCCTCGACAAGACGTACCAAGTCCAAACGCCCTGAGCCAGCGGTCCCATCGCTGTGAGGTGCTGGTGTGAGCCACGCCGGTCACGAAATGTTTGATGCTGGAGTTTCTCTGATCCATTGTAGCTTACGTTTGCACGCTCGCTCGTATTGAACACTTTTGTACACTACCGAATTCAATCACTGTTTACGTGTAATAACATCGAATTGATCACGCTTTTTTTCGTCGCAAACATGTAATGAACTCACTTGACAAGGTTTTAGCTTCTAGCATCCAGCTTTATTGACTACTTCACTTTGGTCGTTCAGTGCTGGGGGGGCCAACTTACACACACACTACACTACAGTACCTTGACAGTCATATAGGTTTCCTCCACTAACCGGACTGCCGAGCCAAACTTAGCGTTATACTAGCTTTTGAACCCTCCATCTGCTCTAGCCATCGGTATTCGTATGTTTCAGGGCAAGCGGTCCCCCCCTCTCCCCTGACCACGCGAGGTTGCTGACTACGGTGGTTCGAATGGAACCGCGAACTAAGCTTTCGAGCACTCCGTGCGCAAACTCAGATATCCAGAATTAATTCAGTCATTTGTATTTTTCTAGCATTTACTTATTTCAAGTCATCTATTTTTACACCGTGTCTTACTTCTCCAAAGAGGTCCATTAAAATATAAAGATTTTTTGCGCAGGCTTTTAGTGAATACATTCTGAAGTAAATGCATATCGACCATGCATGGCTAGTGCAGAGTACCCACAATAACGGGTACTTGAATCACAAGTTGCAATGATAATGCTTTCCGTATTACTCTAATAATACGGGTCGAAATCACCGTTTTGTACAATTTACGTGTAAAAAGCTCAATCCCTTCCCTCCACTTGTCTGTGGCTGGATCGGTCCAGCACATGTCTGTACTCCTCACATCCCCTACATAGGTGGCGTACCTCACAGTTGACGCGCCTTTCAACCAAATGAACACAAATTCGATACTTCAACAACGTTCAACGTCAAACCTTCATTTAAAAAAACGCATGTGATTTTAACACCAAATTAGAAGCTACATTTCATGCGATTTGAAAGGAACGGCGAGTTATTGAGATTAGTAAAGGACCACTTGAGCCGGAATCATTTGCTCACTGCTATTAGGTGGAGAAGTAATTGAGAGTAGGTTATTTGTCTAGTATCATCCTAGTAGTAATATCGCAAAAAGGTCACTAGTACTAAATTTCCTATTTCAAATACGATCACTAGTGAGGATTTACCCGTCCGCTTTGAATTAAAGTCCCATACTGTAAAGAAAGTTATGCGATTGAGTGGGGTATAGACTCTAAATACAAAATGTATTTATTTAATTCATCAAACAGTTTAGTGGGTACATATAGATGCTGATGGTATGATGGGGAGTAAACGTAAGCTGTGTGATACACGAACTAGGCTCTAACTAAACAAAAATTCTCCCGTGAGCGAACAGCAGCCTAAAAAACGTACAACATTCGTGGGTAAAGAAAGACCACATTTAATTTATAAATGCGTATGCATAACATACGTGTCAAGACATACCTTCATCTTTATTCCGTAAACTTTGACGCCACTGAACACGAATATGCATCGTGTTAAAGTCAAAGGCAGTTGTTTCAAAATACGATTCAATTTCAATAAAAAAAACATTGGTGCGTTCCCATTGATACAGTAGCAGAAACGATAACCACTAGTCGCTAACAGCCGCACGTGTATGACCCCAGACAAGACGCGAGACGGTGATTCACCACTTACCGGATATCACTGTAGACTTGTGACTTCAATGCTGACCTTTGTTGAAAATGGTGGCTAATTTTGCACATTAATTAATTATTTGGGCTGAACGTATGATATTTTAGCAAACATGACTAACAAAAACCAAGACGATGGGCTATAGGGGTGATGTGTGGAATGACAAATTATGATAACTGAAAATGGATACGTTAAATTAATTAATTAGTATACAATTCATACATACAATTAAATTACCCTATCACATAAGGGAAAGTGAGATGAAACAACACGGGAAAAGGCCAGTGCTGGACAGACCTATAGCGATGGGCGACTCGACTGCCCTATGTTGTATTAGGCACTAATAATCAGTAAAGAGCATCCATTGAAACTAAACTTTTTCCTTACTTAAAACTCATTTCATACTACACGAATGGAAATTATGAATGTACATGTGCAATTGCATATAAAATAATTCAGTCCTACCTCTTTCGACTCCTCTCTGAACAAGACAACAAGCAACAAGTAACAAGTACTGAACAAGTATGAAGCAATGTTTTTCATCCTGTTGAAAACAACTTCACGTAGATAATCCGAACTAACACTTCAATTTCAATTAACTATTAAAATAATAATAATATGTTCACGCACGAACTGACGAACAAAGCAACACAAACTTATTATTTCGTTGACACCTAAAAGAAGGAAGGAAGGAGACGCACTTGAACGCTCTGACAGTCGTGTAGTAAGGGCTGTGATTAGAGTTGTGTGCGCTCCCCCCAGTACGAAACTGATTTGGACCGTTCCCATTGGTCAGATTCTCAACAACTCAACACATCGTCACGTGACGCGATACGAGTCGACTGTCAAACTTCATGACGACAAAACCATCGCTTTAACTAATGCCCCAAAATTAAGCAAATTCCACTTCTTCGACCGCCCAATCCGGAGTAAATGTTTTAAATAATACAAACTGCAAGATACATGTAATGCTATATTTAATAAAT
Organism: Sweltsa coloradensis; assembly: GCA_024449915.1. Lineage (NCBI taxonomy): Eukaryota > Metazoa > Arthropoda > Insecta > Plecoptera > Chloroperlidae > Sweltsa > Sweltsa coloradensis. The sequence goes on from JAMZAV010014117.1 coordinate 8,479, forward strand.
TAAATATTTATCGAAATTATCTGTAGGAGTATCGGTATTATGATCTCTTTGGTAAAATCAACAATTTATGTTTCACAATACAGTTTGAGACCACACGCTAAGCTATCACAATTGAAATTTGTAAGCAAAATTGATGTTTGAAAGACACGAACAGCAAAAACGTCACACAATGACATTACACCAGGCTAGGACCTTCCGGAACGTAAGGACATACATACATTGAAACACAATTAGAAACATTGTTAATATACCAACACGCAGAAACGTTTTTTTAATAAGCACAATACAGAAAAAGAGTGGCGATTACACCAAAAACACATCAACGTGTAACTTTGTAAGGCCCTATACATAAACACTACTATATCGAGTTGTTAAAAAGTCCACACACACTATCTAACGAATTGGGTACTCGAGACTGCGATCTGGGACACAATCAAACCTTCCACTCGCGTAATATCAACAATGCCATGAATACAGTAAGGTATCTTGAGAAAATCACAAAAACAAAACTCCATGTTCACTCGACTGCATTCTACCTTTTTGAATACCACAGACTCTAACTAACCTACAATAATGTGTTCACTTGTTCAGTGACTCACTGACTTCAAGGCTCACTGCTAAAACTAAGGCCTACACATTATTATTTATTTACTACCGTCATCGAAAATGTAAGGGTTGCAAGCCTGCGTTGACATGTAAACAAAATCGCTGTGCTGTACATCGTGCGAGCAGGCCGGGCGTCATCAGAAGTGAGATTTCAGCTTGCCTGGTGCAGAAAACCCAGCAACTTGGATTTCGTGTGTTGTCGAATACGATACAAAATACAACATTGTGTTACTTCCAAGATTGGTGGGTGTGTTTGTGTTCACATTTTAACTATTTATTTATTTGTAATTGGGACGATAGGGGAGAGAAAAACAGCTTTCTATAGGATAGATTTTTCTCATGAAACGTGAAACAAAATGAACATAACGTGACGGAATGTATGACGTAAAGATATAATGAGTCAAAGAATGATGTAAACTAGGAAGAGCCTGATGTGTGTCATGTGTCTTGTGTTTGCGTGTGTTGTGGGCATCCGAAATGACCTCGATCGGACAATATTCGTACAGTTGGTGAACGTCCTTGAAGAAACTTATTAGAAATATCGGTATGGGATTCCAAACCTGTGACATGCCATAATCAAGAGGAACCTTAGAACGCAGAAGCAATTTATTTACGTGGAATGCATTAATTGTGGCTTCTTCATTATGTTAGGCCTATTTTCAAATCTTGACTTTTCAAACCCTTATAAGCCAAACGTGTGAAAAACTTTAAAACACGAGACTTAATTAATAATTATAACAGGGTTTTTGATAAAAGTAATAAAGAGAGGGCCATCTCAGGTCAAAGTCACCCCCTTTCCCCCCTCTTTACCTCATATACTTAGGTCTCAATTATCTTTACTAGACTATTTACAAAATATAGAAATAAACTGTGATTTCGTGGCAAGTTACATTAACGTCGCTATGAACACAATCTTACTCTTAATTGGACTTCCTTACTACCTATTCGAAAATAGTATCCAAAGCAAATCAAAATGGCCACCCGTGACACCTAAGAGCTACCTCGTGTTAATTGAGAAATTTCACTTTCTACCTCTAAGTAACCAGGTATTAGACAACATTATAAATGTTAAAATGGTGTTTAGATGTACGGTATCTTTATTTCTAAAACAGATACATATGGCAAGTCTTACTTATTGACAGTTTGAAAGTCCCTGTAGTCTTGAGAGGTGATCTGGCGACACTTCCAGGCAGGCAAGATGTTGATGAGTAAACGAGCGGCAGTTGGCACAGATGCAAAGTGTGACGGGTGTTACCCCTTTTCGCGCTTCCATTGGTCCGTTCAAATAGGCCGCGAATCACATGATCTAAAGACATGCACACCACAATACCAACTGCAGTCTTCAGCTTTGATAACGTTCACATTTGATGTATTTTACCGACAGATACGACAAAAAATCTTACGTACAAATGGAGGATGTCATCCGATTTTATCTGCGAAATAATAATAATATAATTCTAAATTATATTTTTAATTTAAAAAAAAATTGAATCCGGTAGCCAATTTTAAACTCATTATAGACTCATGGCCCGAGCCAATATATACACTGCCTGTCCAGTGGGACTGATTAGAGAAAACTTTCATTCTCGCTGATTTTGAAGAGCAATTGACCATCCAATTACGTTAAATCACACTGAAAAAAACTGTAGTTTGCCGTTCGATAACACTTTTAAAAATCCTGTTGCTAGTAAATTCAAGAGCATGGCATGTAAATCTTTCACGACTTGAGACTTATAGCTGTACATAATTAGATTCACCGACAGTGTTTGCTCGAGCGTTAAGCGCGGAGACTCTGCTTCGGGAGGTTTCGGGTTCGAATCCCGTCGAGACCGGCAATCCTGACTGAATGTTTTTTCCGAGGTTTTCCTCACCGTTATGCAAATGCAAGGGACTGAGTCCTCTTAAACGCCCTCGGACATCCCTTCCCAATCGATCTATCCGCAATATTCCTAGTTAGTCAGGGTCACCAGCGGTTAAATCTGATGTATATACCCTACAGCAGGGTATCCTACAAAAATGTGTTTATGTATTAGATTCAATTCGATCGCATTCATTAATTACTTTTAATTGGTCGGCTGAGACTGGACTAGCTTTTTACCATTAAACTACCTCCTATTATAAGCCTACAATCTATTAATAAATAAAATTTGCAATTTTGAAGACCGCATTTTAATTAATTCAACCAGATTCCTAGCCTTAAAAAAAGTTATCAATATAATCCGATTTGGCCTAAGGCTAGCCCGAGAACTTTCCTGAGGGCAGATTACCACTTGTTTTGAAAGTTGATTTCCTAGGGGCCTACTGTAAAGTAGAATTAGTGCTGTATTCAAGTTAATAAACAAGAAGCTTTACAAACGCTTTTTCAGGCGCGTTGTTGGATGAGCGTAATTGTTTAAAAACGAAAAAACGTAAAATTTCGTTTTCTAGAAATAATTATTCAATTACGCTCAAATTTCACACGAATACATCAACTCATAAAATTATGGTTTTCTGTGAAAAAATTATACAATTCCCCGGAAAAAAAAAAACATTAAAAAAAAAGCCCCCAAACCAAAATTTGGGTAGGTTTATAAGTCAAGAAATTAAAAAATAAACAAAAATCGTAAAATTGCAATTATTATGAGAAAATAATTTTTTGCTTGCGCTCAGATTTCACACGAATATTTAATTCATAAAATTTAAAGGTTCTGTGATACAATAATTACAATCGGTTAATAAAGAATGTAGGTGTTATAAGTCGAAGAAATGTTTTAAAATTTTTAAAAAATCGTAAAATTGCGATTTTCATAAGAAATAATTTAAGATTGCGCTCAAATTTCACTCGAATAATATTAATTCATAAAATTAAGATTCGTGAAAAAAAAAAATCAATTACAATCGGATAAAGCATGTAGGTGTTATAAGTCCGAAGAAATTTATTAAAAATCCAAAAAAAAATCGTAAAATTGCATTTTCAGAGAATAATTTTTCGATTGGGGGGGGGGGGGGGGGGGGCCTCAAAACTGGCAGTTCTAAGTTCCAAAAGATTTTGAAAGGCCCCCACACAATTTTATTGCAATTGGAGTATTGGTTTAGCCGATCATGTTAACAAACAGCAAAAAAACAAACATTCGGATTTTTTGGGAAAAAGTGTATTGAAATGGAATCTTCGCTCGCCTCGCTACGCTTCATCCAATAATCCATCTACGGGGGGAGGGGTGGGGTGAGAAAATATCATCAAAAGTAATGAAACACAGATATGTCTGGACAAGTGTATGCAGAGGATTAGTAAGTAAGGGTGTTGTTTATTGGGATAACAACACATTCGAGCCCATCTCCTAATCTATACGACTTTAAGATATAGAGACGTAAATGTTTCATAGTACAACATTTAATTTATGAATTTATGATGATTAATGATTTACTATAGATCTTTGGTTGTGTTATCGCTCACTCTCGATTCGTCCGGGGCCTGCAGGGTTGGCTAGTCGCTGTTGATTTAAAGTCCCCCCCTGAAACTCAGTTATATTAACTGAGTGGGTTTAGACTCTAAATAATTTCTTTATTTATTTTAATTTATTTAAGTCCACATTTCCACTGATTTATGTGCCTACCAACCACAAAACACCTACGTATAAATTGCCAAGTGTTGCGTAAACCGCTACCACAAACAACATTTTCAGATTGTTTCCCAATCGAATATAATATCAAATGGAGTTTGATTAATCTAGTTTGATGACGAGCACTTCCTATAGTTTCTTTACTTTTCTAAATTTCTATAGTTTAGGGGACCAAAATCAGGACTTGCCATTGTGAGAAGCATTTATAGCTGCTAATTTAGAGCCCAGTAATTTTGAATTCTCTTACTAATTTTTAAAACGATCCTACTTAAGAAATCGAATTTTTATTTATTTATTTCAAATTTCACCCCATGTAGATTTCTACAGTTTAGGGGTGCAAAAATCGGACTTCGCAATTCAAAAGATCTTTATCGCTGCTTATTTAGACGACAGTTTATTCTGACTTCTGTAAGGTGGTTTAAAAACGAACGTACCTTGGAAATCGAACTTCTTATTGTTTATTTTTTCCATGTCATCCGCACTGTTTTGATTTCTATAAGTTTTAGGGGTGGCTAAAATCAGGACTTATCAATTCTGAAGAGTATCATAGCTGCTAATTTAGTAGCCCAGTCATTTTTGACTGTCTGTAACATGATTTTGATAAACGATCTTCTTTGGAAATTGATTCTTTTATGTTTTATTTACTTTCATATTTCACCCTAGCAGTAATTATATAGTTTAGGGTGAAAATAACAAGACTTTGCTTATTTTCAGAGAGATTTGTAGAAACTTTTTTAGAGCCCTTTATTTTGACTCTGTTACATGATTTTTGAAAACGTTTACTTTGTTTCGCCTACTTTGGAATCCAATTCTCATTTGCTTATTAATTTTCATATTTCTCCCACTGTAATTCTACAGTCTAAGGGTGCTAAAATCAGGCATGTCAATTTTAGGAGTGCATACTTAGTTTGCTAATTTGGAGCCAAGTTTTTCCTACTCCAAATGATTTTTACAAGAAGTATTCTTGGTTCCCCCGACTTTGGAATTTTATTCCTAAGGAATCCAATTAATTTTGGTTCTATCACAACATGGAAGCGAGTGAAAAAAATTAAAAAATAAGGGGTGGGCAAAATGGTGCATATTGGGTGCATAAATACATGTATTTTTCGTTTTGGATATTCGGTTTGGGGGAGGGGGGGGTGGAGGGGCAAGCTTAATGCACACGTTTACAGAGTTTTTTTTACATGAGGAATTTTTATGAAAATGGTTTTGAGTTGTAATTCGCTATTGGAAGGTCCCCTATTAAATGGCCGCAATCTCCGAAAGTGTACAAGTGGCAAAATTCGGGACTTGGGTTCAAATTGTTGCTTATTGGTGCAAATTATGCACATGGTTTTGAGTGGAAAATCGCATAAGGGGGATAGTGTAAACTTACCCTCCACTTTTTGAAATGGCTGTATCCCCGAAATATTGGGGTGCAAAATTATGCACAAGATTTTGAGACGAAATGTTCTGGGGGGACGGACTTCAAAAAGTGTGCTAAAATATGGTATGAGTTTGCACATGAAATTCGTTATTTTACGAAAACCATTAACTTGGCTCAGCCAAAATGAAGTAGTCGGTAAGTTTTTTGTGTTGCTTGTGCAAAAATTGAGATTGGTTGGCAAAATTGTTGCAAAAAATGTGGCAAAAATATAGCATAAGTTTTCCGAACAACACGACATTAGTAAATTCGTTTTATTAAACGAAAACCATGAACTTGGCTCAGCCAAAATTAAGTTGTCGTAAGTTTTTTGTGTTGCTTGTGCAAAAATCAAAATTGGTTGTGCAAAATTGTGCAAAAAGTGTGCAAAAATATGCATAGGTTTTTACATGAAAATCCATTTTGGTTGTTCTAGCATTAACTTAACTCAGCCAAAACGAAATTGTCGTTACTGTTTTGTGCTGCTTGTGCATAAATCGAATTTGGTTGTGCAAAATTGTGCAAAAAGTGTGCAAAATTCACAGCATATCGTAAGTAAAAATTTCATTGGTGGTTGTGCCAAGTTAATAGACCCATATCAAAAATGTTTCTAGGGAGGATGGTTTGTTGAATATGGAGTGCCACAGTTGTTTTCAGTTAAGAATGCCACTGCCGAGGTATCGTAGCACCGTCGTTTTCCGGCAACCTTGGCACTGTAGCCACTGGTTATGAAATAACATCACATAACAGCTCTCTACAACTATCGATATTCAGCATTGTGAACTGCTTCCGAAAATGAAAACCACTTATTGTAAGTAAATACTTAGATGAACTGGAAGATTAAAACAGCCATGTGAGAATTGTGTCACATTACGGGAATATAAGACCACCAAACACTATCATCGACGTTGGTGAGCGGGAAAATTTTAATTATCAATACCAACAATAGAACAAAAATCAATTTTTTATACTGACATGAGGAATGAGCATTTCATTTTGATATATTTTAAGGACCGATATTAACGAAATTGCCTCAACCAACTTAACATCTCAAATCTGACTTGACCACATGGTAGTATGCACCTTTTGAAACATCTCTAGGGAGGATGTCACTTCGAATTGTGGTATACGTTTTTTTTAGCAGCCATTTTGTTTTTGGATGTGGATGTGGATGTGGATTCGGAGTGACATCCTCCCTTAGAGATGTTTCAAAAGGTGCATACTTCCATGTGGTCAAGTCAGATTTGAGATGTTAAGTGGGTTGAACGAAACTTTTTCCCAAAGGTTTTGGCTCCTGGTCTAGGTAGAAAATAATTTTATTTGAAAATAATGCCATAGAACAATAGTTTTTTATTATGAAAAATTATAGTACGGTAAACAAATTAATTGATTTGGGGTTATTATTATTCTAAACAGGGAACGAGTCTATTCAAAATGAACATAAAGACGATTGACGATTCAAAATAATATGATGGTGACGATGACGATGACGGTGACGATGACGATGACGATGACGATGACGATGACGATGACGATGACGATGATGTCTACATACAAAAAAATATTGTGTGTACACTGTGCACTGTGTAGTGCATGCAGGGGCGTGTCTGCCGCCTCCACAGAGTGCACTGCGGGGGTGGACGAGCCGCCTCCGCTCTGTGATGACCTGACATCGCCCGGACG
>JAMZAV010014118.1:0-14165 GCA_024449915.1 Sweltsa coloradensis
CCCCCATTTTGTTTTTTGTAAATTTAAAAAATAATACTTTTTTTTCGTATTAAACAGTATCCCTCCAATTTATATTAGTATAATCAAAAATCCCCCAAAAATTTGTAAAAAAATATTAAAAGTCAAAATTCAGATCTCCTGGGGGGACACTCTATGGGGACCAAAATTTGGGGCCCCCCAAAAAAATGATCCGTCTTACTCTACCTTCCACTGTAAGTTTGTAGCCTTATCTTTTTTTGCTTTTTTTTTTTCCACTTATTCCCCTGCTAATATTGAACTCTAACCAAAAGGGTAAGATAATATTAGTTTGTTACTTAATTTAATTTTTTTATTTGCAGGTACTTTACCGCATTTTAAACAGCTGCCTCAGCCCTAATTACATAATTACAAAAAACACATATAAATTTTTCAAAAAAAAAAAAGACTAGTGATGCCACGTAAACTTTATTTCTTTTTGTATTAGAGCGTACTACTAGTATAAAAAATTTTCTTAACAAAAAAAACTTGAACGTACTCTGCAATAAACAATCTTGGGTAATACTTGAGTAAGAAACTTGTTAACAATTCTTCCCGACTACTTGAATCTATGTACAGGTACTGTAAGGAAAACCATCACTGGATATGGGAATACGTATTTTTGTAAACTTTTTTTTTAAACTGTTTAAAATATTTAAAAAGCTTATTCATATTCCTGACATAAATGATTCTACTCCTCTAGTTTTCCCTTTTGGAAACATAAGTTTTTTTTGCCACGAAACAGTCAAGGGGCCGTTTTAACGGAGAATTGAAAAGAAAAAAAAAAAAGAACGGTAGTTTTTTCGAACCCTTCACACGGACGAAGAGAAAAATTTGTCCCTGGCTCCCCTCTCGCCTTTGTCGAAAAATGTTCCACCCCGCGCCCTGATGCGACAAGTAGGGTAACTAACAAGAAATTGTTTTCTTTAATCTTTATCTTCCACAGTACGGCGCGTGTTTGTTTTTCTATCTATTCTAGGTTCTAGGCCTAGGCCTAGGTTGGTACAAAACCGATGCTAAAAACGGCAAAGTCACTGCCGCCTTTCTTCAGCCGCGATCGGGTTCCGCATTACTGTCCTTGCCTCTCTATTTTTTTGGGGAAAATAAAATTGCTAAATTCGGTAGACCTATAAAAACAGTTTTTGCGCGTATTTTACAATTACGAATGAAACTCGCTGACAGTCGGGGAGGATTTCCACGCCACTTATAATCAAAACTGGTGGCAAAGGTTTACGTTTTTTTTTGCACTCGATTTCTTGCCAAAGTTGAACTCAATGACAAAGTTGTCGACCAATTACGGTCAACTCTTCAAGGCCATTCTACTTTCCACTTTTCACTTGTCGAGCAGAGCCCGACAAGTTGGGAAACTTTTCACTTTTTACTATTTAACTTCCCCGTGTGAAGGCAACTTGAAAAGTCCCATAAGCTGCACGCTATCTCTACTACAAAAAAGCTACTTTTTCTCCTCACTTTTTCTTTTTGCTTTTCCAACTTCCCCGTGTAAAGGGCCCTTCATGAGTTGACCTACGGGTGTGTTTTGATCACTGCCTCCTAGATGTGGCTCCTTGTTGGAGCCACGAGCAACATCTAGGAGGCAGTGATCAAACACACCCTCCTAGATGTAGCTCGTGCTCCTCGTTGGAGCCACGAGCTACATCTAGGAGCAGTGGTTTCGATTAATGTAATTGAGAAAGAAACACTCGTGAGAATTATCTCTGTGTGGAAATTCAAACTTGTTTTTTTAGGATTCCTTGGAATTTCAAGTAAGGGGTATAGTTTAGCGTGATGGTATCTGCGATTTAGGGTATGTATTCAATCAATCCCTGCTCCAATATACAATGTACAGAATCATTTCCCTTTCTAGGAGAGATGTCTTGTCATGTCAACAATCAATATCATCATATATTATTAAGTGTGCCGTCCGCATGTAATAAGTATTCTATTACAGAAGGTAGCACGTCTGAAACAAATAGGCAAAGAGTACGTATTTGCCAGTGTATTAGCTGCATCAGAAATACTGAATTTTAAAACTGTTGTTGTTTCACATACAATAACAAATAATGTTTTTAAAGACTTAGTGACAGTTTGATTGTGTATACTGTATATTGTATACCCAGGCATACAAAAAACTTGTTAAATACCGGTACTGCCAAACTTTTCACACTCAAAAGCATTGAGATTTCAAAGAAGGGCCAAGCTTATGAAATAAATTTGGCCCGTGACTGCATCGTTGCAAAGCTTGGCAAAATCTTGTTTGTAGGTGACAGTGGCGTATCCAAGGGGGGGGAGAGGGGGGACAAAACCCCCCCTTTTGAAAAAAAGTGTAAAGGAGAAAATAAAATAACGACAAATTACCATCTGACTAAAAGAGGATTTTAGTAGATACAAAGTTGGTTATTTTGATGCTTTAAAACGCACAGATTTTCACCAAAATGACCTTGAAAGTGAAAACTTTTAGATTAAAAAACAGGATTTTTGTAGATAAAAAGTTGGTGATGCTTAAAAACGCACAGATTTTCACCAAAATTACCTTGAAATAGGAAACTTTTGTATTAAAAACAGGATTTTAGTAGATAAAAAGTTCGTCATTGTGATGATTTAAAACGCACAGATTTTCACCAAATGACCTTGAGAAGATTTTTTCCCGGGGGGCAAGCCCCCCGGACTCCCCACTTAGCCTTCGGCACATCTATGAAAAAATGATAAACCCCCCCCCCTTTATGAATTCCTGGATACGCCACTGGTAGGTGAAGTTATTGTTTTGAATATAATAGTGCAAATTTATTTTACCAAGCTTTGCATGGATGTAGTCATTGGATGAGCGTAGCGAGCGAAGCGAAGATTCCATTTCACTACACTGGAGAAAAAAAATCCGGAATGTTTTTTTTTTTGTATTTTTGGCTGTTTGTTAGTACGATTCCGGCTAAACCGATACTCCGATTGCGATGAAATTTTATGGAGGTCTTCGAAATCTTTGAACTTAGAACTGACACGTTTTTGAGCACAATCGGAAAATTATTTCTCATGAAAATCGCAATTTTACGATTTTTTTTTTTTATTTTTTAAAAATTTCTTCGACTTATAACACCTACATGCTTTATCCGATTGTAAATGATTTTTTCACAGAACCTCAATTTTATGAATTAATATATGCGCATGAAATTTGAGCGCAATCGAATAATTGTTTCTTATGAAAATCGCCATTTTTCGATTAAATTAAATTAAAGTTTATTTTTTATTTAATTTAAATTAATTTTTAAAAATATCTTCAACGATTTTTTCACAGAACAACAGAAAATCCGCATAACACATGGCAGCTCAATGCACCAATTATGCTCATCCAACAACGCGGCGGGACTTAAGCGTTTTCCTAGTATATTGCATTTGTAGCTAGAACGTACTAATTTCCTAAATGTTCTTAACAATAAAATCTTTGCCCATTTATTTTTTGTTAAATAAATTTAAAAAAAAAAAAAAAAAAAAACGGGGAAAGTGAATTTGTTTTATAAGCTTGGCCCTCTTTGAGATCTCGGTGCTTTTGAGTGAAAAGGTTTGGCTGTATTTTTACAAGTTTTTTGTATGCGTGGGATCTCGTTACTTTTTTAAGTTCCATATCAAAATTAGTGATTAAAATTGTATAATTGTATGTAAGTTTTATTTCTATGGTATTACCAAGTTACAATACAGTGTTGGTTGGGGAAAGATTGATAGAGGCTGGGAGCCAACAGCTTACCTTGAAAGAGTTTGGCGGCTGTGTAGAGTTGAAGATCACATAATTATATACACAAATCACATTACATTACGACAAAACGTTTCAGCTTGAACAGCCTTGTTCACCTGTCGGAGTTGAGAGAGTTACTGACTAAATAAATGGCTACTATTTACAAATATGTGCAAGAGGCGCTGTTGGCAGTGGAGAGGGGAACTAGGGAAGGTCAGCCAGGTAAGGTAGTTCTCTGTTTCCCCTCTGGACCCCAAGGTTAACGTAGGTTGAGGTTGGGAGGCTCACGGGAGCTAGTGACCATTTGGTGTGCCAATTCCCATTTCCTGAGCTCTTCTTCACTGCAGTTAGGTGGTAATGCTTTTATAATGCTGGCGTTGAAACAGTCATTAAAGCTTAGGTTATGAGTGGCTGCATGTAGTCCACTGGTTTGTCATTAACTCTCACTGTATCATGCCTGTGCCCATTCATTCTTTGCCTCAGGGTGTTGGTGGTTAGGCCTATGTACTCCGCGGGGCAGTGCAGACATCTAGCCTAGTTGGTATATAAGGGTTTTGGTGGTGCAGGTGTTGTGATGCTTTATGGGATATGTCATCTCCGTGGCTCTGGCCGAGAAGGTCTTAGCTGGAGGGTTTATCGGGCAGATGTGGCAGCGATTGCTCTGGCAGGGGTAGGATCCTCTGGTAGGGTGTCCTCTTTTTGTCTCCTTGTAGGTCATGTTTTACTAGCATGCTACTCAGGTTTGGTGGACGTCTGAAGAACACTCTGGGGATGTTGTTGGCCAGGTGTTGTGTGGTAGCAGAGGATGCAAGGAAGTGGCTACCTCTTTTGAGGATCCCGTCGAGGATGTGTAGGCCAGGGTGCCACTGTGTCACCAAGGGTATTGTATTGTATTGTTTTATTCCAGTTTAGAGCTCTTTTGCTCGGATACAGAATATTGATTTCAATATTGTCCATTAATAATAATTATTATACTCAAATAGTAGACTAAACAAACTTAGGCCTACTTTAACACACTACTTACAAACCTACTTAGATAGTTATTAAAAATTAAATACATAAATATTTATAACCTGTTATTACAAATAACTCTCTGTTTGAACTCAGCAACGTTTTTCGGTTGAGGGTTGAATACACTTTTATCTAGCTCGTTCCAACTTTTAATTGTCGATCCCACAAATGAGTGTTTCCCAACATCCGTGTTATACCTATGTAAAAATAATTTTTGACCGTGATCGTGTCTCCCTTTATGTACTGCATCTTTAAGTCTATCGGACTATCATTAATGTCTACCCAGGCCGGTTCACCTGCTAGAGTTTTAAATATACTACATAATTTTGAAATTTTCCTTCGTTCCTGCAGTGGGACCCACCCTAATTCTAAAATCATTTCTGAGGGGCTGTGTCTTGGACCAAATTTTCCTAGCACCTTCCTTGCAGCCCTTCTTTGGACCATTTCTAGACTTTGGATATGAGACTTTGTATGTGGGTCCCATACCAAACAGGCATATTCCAATGCTGGTCTTACTATCTCTAAATATGCTTTTTCTTTTACTACTGAACTACTTCCTCTAAGATTTCTCATTATAAAATTTAGGCTTTTGTTTCCATTTATTATTACTCTATTTATATGATGGCTCCAGTTAAGTTTTGCATTTAAATGAACCCCCAGATATTTGCAGTTGTCCGTATACTGAAAGATTGTGCCTTCAATATTATATTGGTACTTGAAGCATTCTTGTTTGGTTGTAAACTTAATTAGTTGGCTTTTTTCTCCATTGAGACTCATTTTATTTATCTTGACCCATTTCCTTATCCTGTCGATCGCTGCTTGAAATTTTAGACAGTCATCTGCATTTTTTATTTCCATGTATATTATGCAGTCGTCTGCAAAAAGTCTGATTTTGATATTTATATCTAGTCCCTCTCCTATGTCATTTATGAAAATTAGGAATAATAAGGGGCCTAGGATACTACCCTGGGGTACCCCTGAATTTACTTCTAACTCATTAGAGTATTTATCACCAACTTTTACTACCTGAGTTCTCCCCGAAAGCCATTTATTTATCCATTTTACCACCCGACCATCTAGGCCTAATTTGTTAATCTTGTCAATGAGTACATCATGAGGCACCTTATCGAAGGCCTTAGAGAAGTCAATTAGAACTGCATCCACCTCTCCTTTTCTGTCAACTATTTCAGTTAAATCTTGTACGAGACCAGCTAATTGTGTCTCACACGAATGTCCTTCCCTAAAACCATGCTGAGTTTTTGAAAGACTACCAGAATGGTTTAAGCAGTATCTAATGTACTTTGACATAAGAGCTTCAAATATTTTGCCAATACTACTAGTTAAACTGATCGGTCTATAATTTCCTGGGTTGTCCCTACTTCTCCCTTTCCATATGGGTGAAACGCATGCTGTCCTCCAGTCTTCTGGAATCTGACTATTATTTATGGAAATTTGGAAAATAAATTGTAAGTATGGAACTATAGCCCTGTCAGCTAGTTTCAAGAAGTCATTGGTGATGCCATCTAATCCTGGTGATTTATGGTTTTTAAGTCCCCTTACAACTTTAATTATGCTATTTTGGCTAAATGTAAAACTTTCACTACCATCTTGTATTAGATTATATGGTCATATTTTTCCTTATCTCCATATATGCTTGCATATTGATTATTTAACATGTTTGCTTTGTCTTTGTCGTCAGTAACTTGAATATCCCCTTGCTTTAAAACAGATATTTTACTTCTAACTCCTTTTTTATTTCTCAAGTGTTTGTAAAATTTCTCCCCTACGTATTTGTTTCCATCGGTGTTTTGTAGTAAAGTCTCCATATATTCATTGTATGCTCTTTTCTTTAGCTTGAACAGATCAGCGCTACATTTTTTTAACCTAATGCTATTAAGTTTCCTGCTTTTATATAAAGTATTACATTTCCTCTTTAATTTCTTTATTTCTGATGTGTAGTATATTGGGTCTGGATTATTTTTAAGGTCTTTTTTGGGTATATATAACTCTTGGGCTTCATTTATAATTGTCTTAAGTGAAGACCAGTAAACCTCAATGCTATCAGCTGCTATGGATGACCATTTACCGTACTCTTGACTTAAATATGAACTTATACCCATTTTATCTGCCTTATTATAACATTTTACTGTTCTTGTTTCTTTCAAGTCTCTATTCCTACTATTTTTTAAATCTTTAGAAGGACAGCACTGTGGTCCCCAATACCATCTACAGTCTCACAATCCTTTGTTGATATGTAAGATGTTACAAGAAATATGTCTAATAGATTATTCTTTGCCCCCTGAGAACAGGTACGTGTTCCCTCTGGTACTACTTGTGTTAGGTCAAAGGTCTCCTTGGGTAGTTGTAGACTTGATAGGTTTGTCCGTGGGGGGGGCGGTACACTTGTTGTTCGACTTGTTCTTGGGGATAGCCTCGAGCAACAGAAGCATTCACGATGCGGTGGCAATAGTGTGCGAGGTCTTCATCGTTAGAACAAATGCGTTTGCCTCGGGTGACCAATGAGTGGGGCAGGGACCGTTAAGTATACTTTGGGTGGCAACTCTTGAAGTGTAGGTACTGCATACTGTTGGTGGGCTTAAAGTGTACGCTGGTGCGGAGCTGACCCTCTTCGATGGAGATGTCAACGTCTAGGAAGTTGATCCGGGTGCGTGACATTTCCACGTGAACTTTACTGCATATGAGGAGTTGAGTTCCTCCAGGTACTGTAGTAGGCTTTTCTCCCATGGGTCCACAAGGTGAATATGTCGTCAATGAACCTCAGCCAACTTAACGGTTTTCGTTGTTGTCGGGACTGGAAGTTAGTCTCCAGTTTACCCATGTAGAGGTTGGCGTTGGAAGGGGCCATGCGGGTTCCCACCGCTGTACCTTTGGTTTGGAGATAGTGCTTGTCCGTGAATCGGAAGTTGTTCATCGTGAGTACCATGCGGGCTAATTCTACTAGGAACTGTATGTCAGGTTTGGTGTTATTGGGACGGGTGTTTAGAAAATGTTCCATGGCTGAGAGACCCTGTTCCATTAGGATGTTGGTGTAAAGTGAACTAACATCGATAGTGACCATGATAGTGTCGGCTGGCAACGGTGTGTCCAGGGCTCTTAGCTTTTCTAAGAAGTGGTAGGTGTCCCCATACACTGTAAAACATTGTATTATTAAGTAATCTATTAAGTATAAAGTATCTACTATCTAATATCTAATATCTATATCTCTAACCTTGATTTAGATGCCTTTCTGTCAACCTTTTTAGCTTTTTCTTCAAAGACAAAAAGACTTGCGTCTGTAAGTTGCGGACGCAAATATTGGCGAAAATGTCCGAATTGTCTCCGGCAATAATGTTTGGAGGTAATGGAAAAGAAATGCAAGCAAAAACCAGTCCCAAATGAGTCAATGACAAAAAGAAAATTCTAGCACTTACAGAGCATATTTTCTACATAGAAAACAACAATCTTTTATTAAATTTTGTGTTTTGGGCAACCTGCAACGTATGTAGTAATCAAAACTCACAACATTTATTGCCCACTTTGGAGAAGTGGTTAACGAGAGGTATTGCAATGCAAAGGGTCACGGGTTCAACTTCAAATTTCACTCTATTTTTATAAACGTTTTGCAACTTTTTACTCAATGTTTTAAGTTTCTTGCCTGCTTTACTGTATGTTGGTTCAAAAATTATTGTTGAAATATTCATTTTCTGATACAAATAAAGCAAGGGTCCACATTTGCGTCACATTCAGAGTAGCCGCAACTTAACCGACGCATCTAGCGACTTGCGGACGTAAGTCTGCTTTACGCATACAGTTTTTATAGATCTATGATTTATCCTATTACGGATTTGTGCAAGTCTGCCATTTTTAACGCGACGCAACTTTGCCCCGGTACATCTTATCTTTGTGCACTATATAACCTTATGTTCAAGTAAAGTACTAGGAAAACGCTTAAGTCCCGCCGCGTTGTTGGATGAGCGTAATTGGTGCATTGAGCTGCCATGTGTTATGCGAATTTTCTGTTGTTCTGTGGCAAAATCATTACTAAGTTGAAATTTTTTTAAATTAAATTAAATTAAATTAAAAATTAACCTAATTTTTTTAATTTTTTTAAATTAATCGTAATTGTTAAAAAAATCGTAAAATTGCGATTTTTATAAGAATTAATTTCTCGATTGCGCTCAAATTTTACACTAATATATGCATTCATAAAATAAAGGTTCTGCGAAAAAATCATTACAATCGGATAAAGCATGTAGGTGTTATAAGTCAAAGAATTGTTTAAAAAAAGAAAAAACCTGTAAAATTTCGTTTTTTATGATAAATATTTTTTTCAATTGCGCTCAAATTTAAAAAAAATATCTTAGTTCATAAATATAAGGTTCTGTGAAAAAATCATTAACAATCGGATAAAGCATGTAGGTGTTATATAAGTCAAAGAAATTTTAAAAACTAAAAAAATCGTTAAATTGCGATTTTCATGAGAAAAAATTTTCCGATTGCGCTCAAAAACGTGGCAGTTCTAAGTTCAGAGATTTCGAAGGCCTCCATAAAATTTCATCGCAATCGAGTAACGGTTTAGCCGGAATCGTGTGGACAAACAGACAAAAATACAAAAAAAAAGAAAAAAAAAAACATTCCGGATTTTTTTCTCCAGTGTAGTGAAATGGAATCTTCGCTTCGCTCGCTACGCTCGCTACGCTCATCCAATGAACATTGTAGCCCCACCCGTTTGGTCAGAATCGCTGGCCAATTGAAACTGACAAAGCAGTCAGTAGTAGAGGTGGTCGCAAGACACGACTTTTCTCGTGATTCTGCGTGAACGTGAATGCTTTGAATAGTTACCGTGAATTTGCATTATAAAACAGTCATACACGCGTGACACTAACTGCTCGCCCTAAAATTCAGCCATGAATACGCAAACGAGAGAGTAATAATCCAACAATCTTTTGAATTTATTGTCTGCCAATCACTTGAAGGCCTATTCATCTATAGTTAACTAGGAAAACGCTTAAGTCCCGCCGCGTTGTTGGATGAGCGTTATTGGTGCATTGACCTGCCATCTGTTATGCAGATTTTCTGTTGTTTTGTGAAAAAATTATTACTTAGTCGATTTTTTTTTAATTAATTAAATTAAATAAAAAATTAACTTTATTCTTTTATTTTTTCTTAATCGTATTTTAAAAACAGAAAAAAATCGTAAAATTGCTATTTTCATAACAAATAATTATTTGATTGCGCTCAAATTTTACACGAATATAATAATTCATAAAATTAAGGTTCTGTAAAAAAATCATTACAATAGGATAAAGCATGTAGGTGTTATAAGTGAAAGAATTGTTAAAAAAAAGAAAAAAACCGTAAAATTTTGATTTTCATGAGAAATAATTTTTCGATTGTTCTCAAATTTCACACGAATATCTTAATTCATAAAATTAAGGTTCTGTTAAAAAATCATTAAAATCGGATTAAGCATGTAGGTGTTAGAGGTCGAAGAAAGTTTTAAAAAATCGAAAAAAAATCGTAAAATTGCGTTTTTCATAAGAAATAATTTTTCGATTGCGCTCAAAAACGTGGCAGTTCTAAGTTCAGAGATTTCGAAGGCCTCCATAAAATTTCATCGCAATCGGAGTATCGGTCTAGCCGGAATCGTGTGGACAAACAGACAAAAATACAGAAAAAAAAAAAAAAAAAAAAAAACATTCCGGATTTTTTTTTCCAGTGTAGTGAAATGGAATCTTCGCTTCGCTCGCTACGCTCATCCAATAATTATTTGTTCACCGCTCTCAAGAGAGGAGCAAGTGATGACAGAATGTCTGCCATCTGACAATGTGAACATGACTAGGTTGGTGGCGATCGGATTAGGAGAGTGCATGCTAGATGCTCCTCAAATAAAGTTGAAGACAGATATAGTCCCATTTCTCCAAATCAGCCAAGCGGAAAAGGGGTTGATGTCAATCTCCAGGGTCCTACTTCATCCACCGCCTTTTACACAGTTACCAATATACCTGTTAAGCTATTGTAGTAAGTATAACTGTCCAAAAGCAGTTTGGCGATTTGGCAACATCGTAAATAGTTTAGAAGCATTCAATTCCTGAGTTAATATGCGTTAAATTGAATACAAGGGTTGCTTCTTTTGTACAATAATGCGTCTTTGTATGAAAGTTGTGGGACTCTATATCTGTCTTCAAGTTTACCAACAATTGAGTAATTGTGAGTGCGCATGATTGCTTGGTAACGCTAGTTGTTGTGCGTGAGCGAGTATAGCTAGTTGACAAATATTACGTGATCGTGCGTGACTTAAATAAAAATTATGTTATTCGTGCGTGACTGTGCGTGAACAGAAAATTAGTTTACGTGACGTGAGTGAAAAATTGATCACGCGACCACCTCTAGTTAGTAGCATGCATGCTTAAACTAATTTTTTCTCCCAAAAGGAATGATCATACCCCAATCAAATTGGCATGTGTTGTCAGGTACCTGAATCCCCCTGATGATGACAGTATTTAAGTTCATAACACTTCATGATGACTGGGAGACACCTCGAAAACACCCCATTGGCTTACTGTATAAGGTGCCCAAGTGTTTAGCACATTGCGGCTTGTCTG
Source organism: Sweltsa coloradensis (assembly GCA_024449915.1). Classification (NCBI taxonomy): domain Eukaryota; kingdom Metazoa; phylum Arthropoda; class Insecta; order Plecoptera; family Chloroperlidae; genus Sweltsa; species Sweltsa coloradensis. The sequence goes on from JAMZAV010014118.1 coordinate 11,353, forward strand.
GTGCGCCCTAATGGGCACCTAGATAGGCGGTACAACCTTTACTTTTTATTAATTATGCTTATTCCTTTTTTATACATAATATTGTTAACAGTTACCAATGAATTAAGATTAGCTAGGTAGATTAATGTTGTTGTGAATAGAGTTGGCACACATTTTTGGAATTAATTTAAAAAATTGACAATTCACTAGGACTGTGCAAACTCATATTTTTGTTCGAACCGAACCTCAATTAAATTTTTGAACCTTGAACTGAACCGTTATTGAATAAAATAGTAACTACTACTAATAAGGAATACCAAACACAACAGCGGCGGCATGGAAGTTAGTAAAATCACTGACCGGGAAAGATCGCATTCGTAAGCGCGCTGACGCGCCCATCATAATAGTTGAGGATGAGCAAGAGGTATGGGACCAGCATCGGGTAGCTACGCTTAATTGCTTCTTCGCTTCTATCGAGAAAAATACAACCTCCCCTGGAGACACTCTACATGAGTAATGGATATGTTATCTGCTGTCATTCAGCCAAGCCCGGTAGTCTTTGAACAGCCATCAGTGACTGAAAAGGATATTGTGGATACCATAAACTACTTCAAGCCTAAATGGTTGTCTGGCTGGGATGAGATTCCTATGTGGCTGGTAAAGGAGTGCGACACGCTATTGAGTAAACCGTTAATGCACATCTTTAACCACTCGTTCTGCACAGTGATATTCCCAAATTTGATGAAACGAGCCATCGTCAAACCGATCTTCAAGAAAGGTGACAAAGGACAGTGCTCAAACTATCGTCCAATCTCCTTCCTACCTTCATTCTCCAAGATTCTAGAGAAACTAATGACTAACAAACTAATGAAACACCTCAACAGGTACAAAATCCTATCTGAAGCCCAGCATGGTTTTAGGCTCCTACTATGACGGCCATATTTGAAATATATGTATTTCTTACACCTGCTTCCAACATAAGTCGGGTCAGGGGGTGGCTAACCACCAGATTTTCTAGGGCACACAGAGTTTATTAACACTGGCTTGCCGGGCCCGTCATGTTCTCTTCTCCTTCAATTTCATCTTTTCTGTCAATAATGTCCTCTTCTTTCTTGCTTCTTACCACCAGCTCACGCCATTTCCTTCTGTCCTCCCATAGTCTTTCTGCTACTACTTCTTCCCAACACTCATCTCTCTCTTCAACATCATTTATTATTTGGTCCTCCCACTTCTCTCTTTTTCTACCAGGTCTTCTTCTGTTCACATTTCCCCTTCAAAATTCTGCTCTTATTGGTATTCTCTTTATATCCATTCTTCTCATATGTCCATACCATCTCAATCTTTCTCTTCCTATTTTGATGAGAGTGTGTGAGAGGGAGCCGTGAAGCGAGATAGATAGATAGATAGATAGATAGATAGATAGATAGATAGATAGATAATCGTCTTTATTTTCCAGGCGGGATTAAGGCCAGCTAAACCTTTTCTTCCATCCAACCTTTAATATAAATACATTTTCAGATTTCTAATTTGTGAATAAAAATTTTGAATTTTCAATAAAATATTTGATAAAATAACATTAATTTAAATTTGTAAAGTGCATAGACTACATATTATACATATTGCACATTTATACTCTCTTCCATACCATTATTAAGTGAATTGACTACAGAAGTTAAAAACAAGCAAAGGCATATTGTGAGTTTAAACATTTTTATTTGTCAGTATTCCCATGGCATTTTGTGAAATATAATTCATGAATTTTACTCCTAAAGATATTATAACTATTGAAATGGGTGTCCCTGATGTTTGACGGTAGAGCGTTCCAAGTTCTTATTGCGCTGATGGTGAATGAATTGTCGAGTAAGTTTGTCCTGTGGACGGGGAAAATGAGTTGAGAACCTGTCCTTGATCTTGTGTTAAAGAGATGATTTGAATGGAGATACGTGAAGTTGGTAGCAAGATAAGACGGTAAAGAAGTTGATAATACGCGATGAACGAGACAGACAGAGTGGATCATTTAGACAAAGCCATTGAAGATCTTTTTCATTGAAGAGAGAGAGCGCTAGCGGCGAGTGTTGTTCCTTGATCGTCGCGGCGGGTGAGGGGGAGTGGTACCCTGAAGTAGATCGTGAACGGAAAAATCCAGATTCCCGATAATTATCGCAATACATAGAACACCATGTACACGAACAGACAGCCCAGTGTGTACACGTGTAGTAAGAGTAAGATACACACGTTTTCCCATCCCTAGTTGACAGAATACCAGGACACTTTGCCCCTCAAATTGCAAACCGGTACAAATACACCATTTTTATGAGTTTCGGTACGTCTGGTCGCCTTATAAATATCAAACTTAAAAGTTTACTCTCCAACAGAACTTTGACAGTTAATGTTTACTAATTTTAGAAAAGTGTTACTGTGGAGACCTTCATTTTTGCTTTCATGACAACTGTCCAAAATGTCAATCATCTATGGTGTCAGTCATTCAGCCAAACAATTAGGAATTTGCTAAAAAGTAAAAATGCATGTCATAAACCTAGCCCATGTGTCTGGAGAACTTGTCACAAAGTCCTTGCCTATGTTCACATTACCAGGAAATTATAATTTAAAATTAATTGTCTTCTTCTTCTTTTCACATGCATCATATAATATGGTGATAGAATGCAATTTGGCTACAGTATATTATTAGTATGAGATAGGATCCAACAGCTTACTTTCAAAAAGTGATGGTGGCTGCTGAATTTCTTCATATGTTGAACGTCTCGTGGTTTTACTGTGATATATGTCTCTATTTATCAAGAAATTCAGCAGGTTCATCATGACTGAACTAACCC
>JAMZAV010014119.1:0-14063 GCA_024449915.1 Sweltsa coloradensis
GCGTATTTCAATGTCTAGCTAAAGTGGCATAAATTTATTCCACGTAATTGTTATCACTATAACAACAACCAACTATAGTTGAAATTCTACATTTAACTTTACGCACGCTCAAAGTACCCCAAATAGAGCTAGGAGATGAGTAACCCTTGCAATCTTTACACGCATTTCGTACTGGCTATGATTTACATAGTTTTTTTGCATTTCAAAACATGTCCTATACCTTTTTAAATACAGTACAGATATTAGAAAATCTTTTTCCGACCGGGGTTTGAATCGATATATTCCACATTTCGGGTAAAATGGGCGAGACAACTAGACTAGGAAAACGCCAAAGTCGTTGTTAGACGAGTGAGCGAGTCATGTGTTGAGTACCCGGAACATTTTATTTAAGTTGATTGATATAAATGTATAAGGTTTTAAGTTTAGTTGGTATAAGGGCGCGTCAACTGTAAGGCCATAATGCGCCACTCTAGCCTATGATAGGCTAGAGAGGCCTTAGATAGTCCGTGGAACAAGCGTAAAAACATTTCAAATCCGGAAACCAGCACCAAAATTTAGGAGCAGGTAAAAGACGTATTTTAGAATGTTATTTTCACGGGGGACACGCATGGTAGCAAATAAGTCACCTGTCATGGCGTCCACAAGATGGCCGCCAAAATAATTCTTAAAATTGCTGTAACTCAAGAAGTAATCATCAGATTGGATAAACTAAGTTTTGTTTTATTCGGTTTTTAATGTTCTACAAAAATGTCACAAGAAATTTTGCCGTAAATGCAATAGTTTTAATTATATTTATATTATTACAATGTATTGCAATTATAGCACTTTTTGGTATATATCTAATTATTTATACGTAAAATTCGCTAGATTGTCATAAAATTTTTCAGACTAAGCTAAAATAACGCCAATAAATCCAAAATTTAAAGTCCCGAAACGAAATTCCTGTAACTTTTTGATTAATTAATTAATTAAATTAAGCATTAATTAAATCCCAATTAAAAGTTTCTAATTCACTTACCAAAGTCACGTAGTTTATCACACAAAAACAATATGACCACAATGAACCAAAAAAATATTAGTTCCAAAAATTAATTCCAATCACTTGCCTATTAATTCAATTAATTCATTTAATTAAAAATTATGACAATAATCTCAATAATTTTGTAAAATTAACACAATGTAGTCGACCTTGGAATCATTTTAAAGCTAGTTTTAAAGCGAATAAATGTAATGAAAAATTAATTAAAATCACCGAATTAATTACATTTTAGATAAATTATCCCACTTTTGACATATGTATTGTTATGTATACCTAAAACTCGATCGAACGTCATAAAAATATACTACTTTACTGACATAATGCCAATGAATCCGAATTGTCATGTCCCGAAACAAAATTTCCTATAACTTACGCGATTAATTAAGAATTAAATGAAGAATTACTTATATCTCAATAATTGTTGTGTAAAATTAACACAGCCAAACTGGGAACCATTTGCAAGCTTAGTTTACAGGAAATTAATTTTGTGGGAAATTCAATTAACAGAAAAGTAGCATGAACTTAAATTTGGGACTATTAATTTTTAAAATTATACTTGCATTGTTTATATTTGATACTTCTGTTGGCATTTTGTATGTGTTAATTGAGTGACAATAACAATTATTGAGATATAAGTAATTCTTCATTTAATTTCTTAATTAATCGGTAAGTTATAAGAATGTTTGTTTCGGGACATGACAATTCGGATTCGTGGCATTATGTCAGTAAAGTAGTATATTTTTATGACGATCGATCAAGTTTTAGGTATACATAACAATACATATGTCAAAAGTGGGATTATTTAACTAAAATGTAATTAATTTGGTGATTAATTAATTTAATTAATTAATTTTTTCATTACATTTATTCGCCTTAAAACTACTTTTAAAATGATTTCAAGGTCGACTACATTGTGTTAATTTTACAAAATTAATTGAGATTATTGTCATTATTTTTAATTTATTGAATTAATTAAATTAATAGGCAAGTGATTGAAATTAATTTTTTGGACTAATATTTTTTTGGTTCATTGTGGTCATATTGTTTTTGTGTGATACACTACGTGACTTTGGTAAGTAAATTAGAAACTTTAATTGGGATTTAATTAATGCTTAATTTAATTAATTAATTAATCAAAAAGTTACAAGAATTTCGTTTCGGGACTTTAAATTTTGGATTTATTGGCGTTATTTTAGCATAGTCTGAAAATATAACCAAAACAGAGCGAACATTACGTATAAATAATTAGATATATACCAAAAGTGCTATAATTGCAATACATTGTAATAATATAAAATATAATTAAAACTATTGTATTGACGGTAAAATTTCTAGTGACATTTTTGTAGAGCATTAAAAACGGAATAAAACAAAACTTAGTTTATCCAAATCTGATGATTACTTCTTGAGTTACAGCAATTTTAAGAATTATTTTGGCGCCATCTTGTGGACGCCATGACAGGTGACTTATTTTCTACCATGCGTGTCCCCCGTGAAAATAACATTCTTAAATATGTCTTTTACCTGCTCCTAAATTTTTGGTGCTGGTTTCCGGATTTGAAATGTTCCTATAGTTTTAGCGCTTGTTCCACGGACTAGAAAGGGAATGTTATCAAGTACTTATCACATGTCTCACTCACTCGTTAACAACGCCTTTGGCGTTTTTCTAGTGTAATTTCTGAATTGATTTCCAAAACATCAATTGCACCTACGAGAGTGTTTTTACTTTCATGAAAAAAAACTTCATGTTTTACATATTGAAATTTTCTAATATGTTATTTCCCTCCCCATTTAAAGTGGAGACGCTATCAACAACACAAGAACAACACTAATAATTAACCAAATAAAACGAGGTGTACAGTTTTATTTTCCAATGATGGTTAAGATAGGGATCAAATTAAACTTTAAGTAAATACAAGAAACGATCAAACAAAAAGTGGTAACCTTACAGAATTCAAAAATCATCGTAAGACAAGATTTTAATGACATTCTTTTATATTAAATACTCTTGAGTGAAATTGGTGTAATTTAAAACTAGATTTATTTCCCCCAAAACTGTGTTCCTTACAAACTGTATAGTTCATTTACTTGAGTTGACATGTTGAAACATTTCGCACTGATTCAAAGTTTCAACTTTCAAGTAAACGCCAAACTAATTTTATTAAATTTATTAAACGATATCTAAATTAATTATAAAAGTGAAAACTCTATGTACGAGTAATCGCAACTTTAAAAATATAATTCGATTTCGCTATTGACATTTTTACACATCTCTAATATGCATTAGGAAAATCATTACACGCATTACCATATAGTTTCACATACGATTGTGGCAATGAAATGGTCAACAATTGCCAACCGAATACCTTGCAATGATTGCACCGAATCAATCAAGATGCAAGCGAGTGCTCCAAGAGAAATCGTCCCCCCACCACTACCCTCACCTCTCTCTCCCTCCCTAGCACCTTGGGGTGTCTGGGGACACTGTGGTATAAAACAGTAGGACATCTTTACATTGTCACTAACAGCTGACAAGCTTCAGTACAGCCACACCCACAACAACAAACAACAAACAACATGATGAAGATCTGCCTGGTGAGTACTGTACGCTTAATCAACAAACCGGACGCTATTTGGGCTATATTAATTGATACATTTTGATAGCCTTGAAACAATTGTGAAATTATTGTATGCGAATTGTAACCAACATAGTATTATATTAGTTCTTGGTAAAAGTATTTAGGTGCCTATATGTGCACCTACTTTCAAGATCTATTTATTTTTATTTTTGAAACACTTGCATCCAATGCCTACATCATTCATGTGGGAGCTAGCTCTACTTTTAATAGGTTGTTTAAAAATAAATAATAATAATTGAATTGGTAATTAATACAATTTATGAATTTTAAAAAGTACTGTTTTTTATTATTCCTCAGCTATCTAATGAAAAATTGCATTTCATAATTTAATTGTTAAATAATTGAATATGAGAAATTAGTGAAATGTTTATATTCATGCGAAGTGATGTTTTCAGGAAGAAACATGAACTTATAACAAATCAAAAAAGATAGTTATAACCAGCCTTGTTATTTGTTTGACTTAAACAGACTGCAGAAAGTTTGTAATTTTAGATCGCAGACCTAAACACTTTAAAGTGCCGTGTAGTGTATGGGAGGATAGAGAGTGATACCATTGAGTTTAGTTGCACTGAAGCGAACGAACGAATCTATTAAAGTCTGTCCATCAAAACAGAACTTAACATAAATTAAAATGATCCAAAAATCACATATTATTATTCTTGCAAATTGCTACTACTAGAACCAAATGACAACCAACTTAGATGAGCACTGATATCAAAATTGCTTTCCTTGAAAAAGCAAAATAAAAATATACTCTGTATATATTTATGTATTCATAATATGACAGACCATATTTTTATTACATAGAAGGCAAATATTAAGCTGTTTATATGTTTTATTTAAGTAAATAAGATTTTGTTTTAAATGGGTGGTACACTCGCTCGAGGGACTTTAATCCATTCTGAGAAAGTTCCCTTAGATTTATAATTTATTTCAGAAGTCTTTATTTAAATAAATGTGTTTCTCTAAGCAGCATAGCAGTTATTATATCGTTGTGATTTTGTGATTACATTAAAAGATTTTTCAACCAATTGGCAGTTTAAATTGACATTTGCACACAATAATGCACAAATATGAGACACATACAAACAGTTTGAAATTGAAATGCAAACAACGATTAGTTATAGTTGAATGTTTGAGCGAGTGGACCACTGGTGATGGGCGGAGCTTAAAACGATCGATAGGCCAAAAGACGAGAGTTGGGATAGATTCTCATTTCCAAGTTTACGTCTGTTGAACGGCGCACCACTTATCACGCTCTAACTCTGATTCTATCCATTATTTGGACAAAACTTAAGAGGAATAATATTTAGCAAACACTTCATCGCTTATAATAGCGAACATTGCGAATTTTTTTACACAGCCGTTAGCTTGTTATTACAATGTACGTATCATACATGAAAAATAAACAAACGACTATAAGCTTTCTCAACTTCAATTGACAAAAAACTACTTATCGGATTTCGACAAGGCCTCTTTCAAAAAATGCATCTGTCTGTTTAGAGAAGAAATAAATCAACTTACTAGATAGAAAGTGCACTGAACGAAAATTTATAGCATGGGTTAATATGCAGCGTGCCGTTTTCACGGCTCATCCGCACGTCAAAAGTGCGTATTTGACTTAAAAAACACATACACGGCATATGAACCTATGCTATAAAATTTCGTTCGGTGCACTTTCTATCTAGAAAGTTGATTTATTTCTTCTCTAAACAGACAGGTGCATTTTTTGAAAGAGGCCTCGTCGAAATCCGATGAGTAGTTGTTTGTCAATTGAAGTTGAGAAAGCTTATAGTTGTTTTGTTTATTTTTCATGTATGATGCGTACATTGTAATAACAAGCTAACGGCTGTGTAAAAAAATTCGCAATATTCGCTATTATAAGCAATGAAGTGTTTGCTAAATTTTATTCCTCTTAAGTTTGGTCCAAATAATGAATAGAATCAGAGTTAGAGCGTGATAAGTGGTGCGCCGTTCAACAGACGGTACACTTGGGAAATGAGGATTTATCCCAACTCATTCCGCCATGTTGCCTCGTGACGTCAGGAGGCGGGTAAAATTCTAGTGGTCAATTCTATCCCATTGTGTAAAATGTGAATAGCTCGTTCTAAACTCCTATTAAATTATCATAGTGCTACAAAATATACCGTAGATGTGTACTTTTGTTACGCTTAGCTTTGCATTTATATTGTTTGTGTAAACCTTTTTAAAAGTGTCAATTGCATACATCAGAACAGATGTTCTGATGTTCTGTTCTTACTGCATAGTTTAGATAAGCTCAATAATATAGTCTTTAAATCGGATATGATTCAAATCTTATTCACATAAATCCATCCACTTTAAAAGTCAGTCACGTTGCTCCCTCGCAAAGAAGCACAGCTCCGTGAGACAGAAGGTAACTTTCTCTCTCCTTCTCTCCCCAGATTGTTCTCGTGAGCGCCTGCGCCCTGGCTCAAGCCGGCGTCGTCCCCGTCTCTCTACCCTACGTCGCGACGATTGGCACCTCGTACACCGCTCACTCCATCAACCACGCCGTCGCTGCCCCGGTTGCTGCGCCCATCGTCGCCGCACCCCTCGCTGCCTACTCTGCGCACCCCCTGGCCTACGCAGCGCATCCGTACGCTGCCTCCCCCCTACTCGGCGTACCCCTACGCCGCGGCATACCCCGGACATGCTGCCTACATGCCCGGTTAGAGAACTACGAACTACGCCCTCTTCACCCCAAACATGTTATTATAAAATACTACAAATAAACACTTTTGTAAGTATTGGCATGGACCCTTTCAGTCAAGAAATTCTCAAAAAAACGTTTCGGTTTTATTGGCACACACCATTTCACTTTCATAAGAGAAATCAACATAAAAGTCAACATTTAAATTTCTAAATCCCCTTCAATTCAATTCACCAATAAAAGACTCCTTAAATCAGCTTTTTAAAACAATAAACAAAATACATTTTGTTAATCTTCAGGTCCAACAATAATTTTTATTGTTGTCATGCGCTCCAATCCATTTCGTGTGATGGCAAGTAAAGCTAGTTTTCAGTATTCAACTGAGACTTTTATTGCATCTATGAGGCAACAGGTGGCGCTGCTTACAAGCAAGGTCTGCTGGATCTCCGCCTAGCGGAGGATCGTCTAACTCTCTAGGTTAGGTCGTCGCAGCAGCGAAATTTGAAGCCATCTTGGTGCCTAATTCTAGAGCGGGAATGTAGTAACTAGTACATATTCACGCACTTTGCATACTAGTGAGTTCATTACCTAAAACACTGAAGGCCGTCAACGACTTTCAATACCACGTTAGTAATCATGATGAATGCCACTATAACGTCATATAGTGGTTATGTTTGGACATGTCGTCGTTTTCCTTTAAAACTCGCATTTCTCGGCGACAATAGTAATTTTTCACACGCCACCTTGAAAAATACCGTCATTTACTAGTGTTTTTATGATTATGTGTAGACACTTTTATTATCACATATTATGTTGCTTTGGGCACAAGGCATGTTGGTAATAAACTAGGAAGCTTCGCAAACGCTTTTTTTTCAGGCGCGTTGTTGATGAGCGTAATTGTTTAAGGGGTTATTTCACTGAAAATGTATGAAAAACCAGCAATTTTGCATTATTATTGTTTTCATTGCTTTTAAGTTTATTTTTTTATTTAATGAATACATAAATTTATTTATGCGGGATATAATGCTAAAAGCATAAATGATTTTTTTCTTGAGCACTGTATGCATTTTACATGGGAAAATGGCTTACCAGTACTGATATTTGGCCTAATCTAGGGCTGTATAGAGTGTTATTCATAACTTTTTTTAGTCAATTTTAAGAAGCCTAGATTAACGGGTTTATAAAGGCCCAGTGAATTCATGTAAAAATAACTAACCGAACCTTTAGGCTATGTTATACTCAAATTTACAAAAAAAAAACAACATAAATAAACTTTTAATGCTATTATCAAAAACCTTTATTCTAGCTTTTTTTTCCTACTTTAGAAATTTAGTTTAGTATAATATCTTTTTTGATATGCTCACAAGTCTTATTCTGAAAAATTTATTAGACAAATTTTTGATGAGATTTATAGTTTTTTAATTAAAATTTAGGGGAAATATAGATTGTTACAAAAAACATACATTTTCCAACAATGCAAAGGGAAAAAAATCATTTTTATCAACAAAACGAAAATTATAAAATCCGTCTAGTGAATGTTTAGATGTATTGTTTTTTTTTTTTAATTGGATGAGCGTAGCGAGCGTAGCGAGCGAAGCAAAGATTCCATTCATTACACTGGAGAAAAAAATCCGGAATGTTTTTTTTTTTTTTTTTTTTTTTTTTTTTTTTTTCTTTCTTTCTGTATTTTTGTCTGTCTGTTAACACGGATTCCGGTTTAAACCGATACTCCGATTGCGATGAAATTTTATGGGGGCCCTTTCGAAATCTCGAACTAAGAACTGCCACGTTTTTAGCGCAATCGAAAAATTATTTCTCATGAAAATCGCAATTTTAACGATTTTTTTCGATTTTTACAAAATTTCTTCGACTTATAACTCCTACATGCTTTACCCGATTGTAATGATTTTGTCACAAAAACCTTAATTTATAAATTGATATATTCGTGTGAAATTTGAGCGTAATCAAATAATTATTTCTTACGAAATCGAAATTTTTACGATTTTTTTAATTTCTTCTGCTTATAACCCCTACAAGCTTTATCCGTTTAAAATTATTTTTTCACAGAACCTCAATTTAAGAATTAAAATATTCGTGTAAAATTTGTGCGCAATCGAATAATTATTTCTTATGAAAATTTCAATATAACGATTTTTTCCTTTTTAAAATTACGATTAATTAAAAAAAACTTTTAAGTTAATTTTTTTTTATTAATTTGATTTAATTTTAAAAAAAATTCAAAAAAAGTTCTGATTTTTTACAGAACAACAGAAATCCGCCAAACACATGGCAGCCAATCCCAATTACGCTCATCCAACAACGCGCCGGGACTTAAGCGTTTTCCTGTCTAAAAACCTTTCACTTTAAAAATAAATAACATTATAAAGCCTAGCATTTTATCAAACGCTTTTAAATCGTAAATTGCAATCATTTATGAGAATAATTGTTGATTTGCGATCAAATTTCACACGAATTATAAGTCTATAAAATTAAGGTTCTTTGAAAAATTATTACAATCAAATAAAGCATGTAGATGTTATATGTCAAAGAATGTTTAAAAAAAAAAAACATAAATTTGCGATTTTCATAAGAAATAATTTTTCGATTGCGCTCAAATTTCACACGAATATATGAATTCATAAAATTAAGGTTCTGTGAACAAATCATTACAATCGGATAAAGCATTTAGGTGTTATAAGTCGAAGAAAGTTTTTAAAAATCGAAAAAAAAAACGTAAAATTGCGATTTCCATCAGAAATAATTTTTCGATTGCGCTCACAAACGTGGCAGTTCTAAGTTCAGAGATTTCGAAAGCCTCCAGTAATTTCAGCGCAATTGAGTATCGGTTTAGCCGGAAAACGTGGGTTTGTTGACAGACAAAAATACGAAAAAAATGAAAAAACATTCCGGATTTTTTTCTCCTGTGTAGTGAAATGAAATCTTCGCTTCGCTCACTACGCTCATTTCCCAAATTTTCAGAAACAGACTTTTAGAAATTAAATTTTCAAAATCGTAAGAAATTGCTCATGGATATCCTACACATCACACTATAACCGTAAACAAACCCAAAACTATAACATAGGGTATTTAATATTATTTAATTTTATTTAAATTTAATTACAAAAAATTACTAGCTTCATTTTTATTGGGTTGTCATTTTATTATCTCGAAATGCACGCGATTCTTTTCTGGCCTCTACATCGTCATTTTGTGGTCAAGTTTTAGGGCGCGCGTTCACTTTGATTTTTTAAATTCCCTCTATTTCTCGTGCATGTCACCAATATGGCTGCTATACATTGTGGAACGGGTTGCGGACGACCTAACCTAGTGGCCACACGAGCGAGTTAGACGAGCCTCCGCCAGGTGGCGGAGATCTAGAGGGACCTTGCTTACAAGCGCTCCCGTCAACGCTATCTATCGGGCGCAAGATGAACTAAGTATATGCAGTGTTTTATGAATTATACACCATAACGACTAAAGAACGTTCAACTGAATTCGCACAAAAACAAAATAAAAATCAAGAAGAATAACATTGTTTTGTCGACATACAAAGTATTGGATCAAGATTCAACTTCATGGAGAATCTTTAGCACGTCTTCAAATAAATACTACTGCGTACTTTGAAATGTGATCCCAACACATCACATGTTGGTTTTAGTGACGTCAATACATTTAATTGCAACTAAAGACAGACAGTTGAATCAATTACAACTTAAGTTTCAAGGCTCGATTCATTACATAGGTCATCTTTGACATTTTTCTTTTTTTCAAGCGACGCAATCTATAAAATTGCGATATTAAATGAACTATGCTAAAAAATACAATCACAATTTCTTAGCTGTTTTCAAATTATTTTAAGATCGATTATTCAAATTATTGGTATCTAGAAAGTTTCAAATTATTATTGTGTATTATTGCTAAAATTTAGCTACAAGAATAACACTTTGAATCTTTTAAAGCCAATATTTCGGATACAGACTCAATGCACGGTTGAATTTTCTATAGCACTTCTTGAATTCGCTAATGCAAGGCCATCAAATACCGAAATGAAAAATTAAATATAACAATACCTCACTTTTACGATGGCATTTACATTGATTTGAGAAGTTGGCCAGCATAAGACTACGCAATCGATGATCTACACGACAATGACGACGAGTTTCAAAACAGTACATAGAAAAGTGATTTTATTTTAATTAATAATAGAATCAATCACATGATAAGGTTCTTAATTCTATGGTACATTCTGAAATGTAGAAGATTAATTTATATGAAGCCAGTTTTGTTACTTGTTACACTGTTTATTATCTGGTGATGTTATAATGAAAACATGTGTGTTCTTACCAGAGTACATTGTAATGAAGTTGTGTGATTCTTAGTACCGTACCATCTGTACTACCTCATGTCAGTATTGTGATGATTACTTGTTATACAATAAAAATATTTGCACATTATTATTCTGTATTAGTTTATCTTATTTCATTTGATACTCATGGTATTAGTATTGTTGCGTCTCTGTTCAGAGCCATACGCACTCTTGTAAAAAATGTGTTATTGGGATTGAATTAAATGCAATAGTATTGATAGATTTGCATTACTTAACGTCTCTATTAATGCACTAAGGCTATTCGAGACGATGAGTGATGATATAATGCGGATGTGTAATAACAAGAAAATGTTATTTAATTCAATTTCGGTAAATGTACAAAAATCAATCTCGTGAGTTTTAATATTAATTTATAGTATTTAAAATGCGAACTTGCCTATTTACTAACTCAAACTAGACAAACTCGATAGTGACAACATTGTAAAATGTAGAATAAATCATGTTATCAATCGACATAGGCAACTTACTAAATAGACCACCGAGGGCTTACATTGCTTCAGTGACACCCGAATATGTTATTATACTATTGCGCTGTGGGAGAGTTTTTCCAAATACAAATTTGTCGATGTCGATCGACAAAATATTGTTCTTTTTCTCTGGGATAACAGCAAACCTTCAGAGCGTCCTGTTAAAAAACAATGTATATTCACAGATATAATGTAGGAGGTTTTGGCAAATTCAACAATTCAATAATATAGCATCTAATCTAACCCTCAGTGTACTTATTGTATTATTTGAGTATGCGTGTGTGCGTGAAGTAATGTGTTTGAGTTAATGGTGGTGGACGAATCCTAAAGATGATGTCGCATTAAATCTGTGGGTGTTCTGGCTGCCGTAAACGAAATTACAATCAATGAATTTAAATTGTAATTCCTGCAATCCAACCTTAGAAAGAATGATTGAACGCCATCTATTAGCAGATCCAAGAACTCCTTATATATCCTCCGCGCGCTTTTTGATTCAATCAATACACTCACATCTTATTTGACCTAAGAAAGTAGTCGATTCAATGAGGGTATATTGCTATAAACGTACACTCCACATAAAATACATTCCTATAATATATTTAAATAAAGTCACAAAACAACAACTTTGCAAGAAGATTATTGTACGAGTTAAAAAATTATATGAGAAAAACACACGTATTTCTCAGATTCGCTGGTTACGAAAAAAAAAATCAGAAATGTTTTAGCATATAATAATTTTTGTGAGGAGCCTGCCCAGGGTGCAATTCATGCCCGCTGATAAGGACAAATGTGAAGGGATGTCCGAGGACTGTTTTAGAGGACTCAATCCCTTGCATTGGCATTAACGACTGAGGAAAACCTCAGAAAAAAACTTCAGTCAGGATAGCTGGTCCGACGGGATTTGAACCCGCGACCTCCCGAATCAGTGTCGCGCGCTTAACGCTCGAGCCAACACTGTCGGTAAAAAAAATGTTTGAACATGTTATTTTTTTTATAAACTTGTGTATGTGTATTGAGTAAAAGTTACTTGTTTGTTGGGGAATTTTTGGTTGTGAAAATGCTGCGTGTGGGGGGGGGGTTGGGGTTTTTTACGGCTTTTGGGGGGGGGGGGGGGGGGGGGGGGTCCCCGGGTTGCAAATTTTGTATTGTATACTCTTGCTATTTCGTAGAATATCACAATTTTTTTATTAAAATTGCTTCGTATCAAGGAAAATGCCTTCCCCAAAACAAAAACCCCATAACACAAAGTAAAAAAATTTTCTCTGAAACGAATTCCACATATTTTTTTAAACCCGGGGTCACGGAAAACCTACCGAGTAAGAATCGAATAAAAGTGCCTGTGTCTCTCTGTGAGAAACGCTGCAACTTGTTGCGCAAGTATAAAAGGGGAAAGGGCTCCCGGTTTTGAGTCCGAGTAAAGAAATCAGGTCATTGTTTCATTTGGTTTCGACTATTTTCAAATGCCTCATGATGAGTTAAAAAAGTGAATGGACGTTACAAAATCAATATTGAGTGGTAGATTCGAACCTTTTCCCGGGTTTTTGGGGATCGTTTCTTTCATCATTCATTCATTCATTCTTTCATTCATTCATCATTAGTTATTCTTTTATTCATTCTTCATTCATTCATTCATTATTAATTTTTCATTCATAATTTCATTTTTCATTATTCAGTCACTTTCATTCATTCGTTCTTTTTAAAGTTTATAAAACCCTCTCTTCGTTCATCAGCCGTTGTGTTGTGTACCACGAAAAAACAGAACATGTCCCCCGAACGACTGCTTTTTGTGTGTTGGCATGCCTTTAAAAGTCGATACAGAATTTTTTTTGGGAATTAAACCTAAAGTTCCCATAGCTTCCCAAAGTTCACCTTACGTTCTATGATTTCCCCACTTCCCTCCCCTGTCTGTGGTGGAGCGCCAGCACGGGGCTGTTTTTCCCCACATCCCCTTAAGGTAAAGTGACGCATAATGATCAACTGTTGCGCCTTCAAAGCAATTTAAAAAAAAACATTGTTCTTTTACGTTTTTTAAAAGTTTTTAAAGAAAGAACCTAATGAAAAGAAAGATTGCCTCTTTTCACCAAATCCAAAAAATTTAAAAAACATATAAAAAAAAAATATTTTTCGTATAAGGTATAATTCATGCCCCTTAACTAGGGAGTTGCGGATAAGGAATGTCCCAGGACTGTTTAAGAGGCTCAACCCTAAAATTTGCATTTAAAGACTAAGAAAAAAACCCCCGGGAAAAACCTCAGAGAGGGTTGCCGGGCGAGACGGGATTAGATCCCTGATTCCCGAAAGAGATAATAATAAACATAATACGCCGTTAAAACATGTCAATTTCCTGTCAAATTCAAACACTCCTGAACCCCATGTCAATGCCCTTAGCACTCTTTGGCGTTTAAATAATGTTTGTTAATGACCCGACCCGTTCTTTAAAGAAACACTTATTAATTAACGTTCCAAGTGTAACGAACAAGTTTAAAAGTCATCATGAAATCTATCAAGCCCTTGTCTTCAATGGGCGGTAGTTGAAGCTACACAAAACCTCTAATAAATCTATCAAACAATGTTTGAAAGCCCTTTTATGGTATTGGTTCAAACCTTGCTAGGTGGGATTTGCTCCGAACCCTGACTCTCTCTCCACTCACACTTTGCTAATCAACTGTGCCCAAAAGGTCAAAAGGGGGGCTTCTAGGCAAACTTTACCCCCTAAAGGGGTGCATTTAATTATTTACGAAACTTTAAAACAAACTTTAAATTCAAATTTAAATTTGGGTAAAATTAAAAAGTGTGTAGTTTTTCAAGTTGAACTGACTAGATTTAACAAGCAAAAGGTGTAAAAAAAAGGGTTTTTTCC